>JAOTQR010105396.1:10224-27565 GCA_025774065.1 Solanum ossicruentum | reverse complement strand
TGTAAAGTAAAGTGAAGTCATGTCTCGTACTATAGACACTGGGGCCCCAACGGCCTAGTCATATGCATTTCCTTTTGTCTTGTTATCACTATTTATCTTCTTAAAGGCATGTAAAATGTAGAAACCCCTTATAGTATATATAGAAAACGCATAGATACGGGTTGGTTCTCCCGATCCTTATTGGCGCGGGTGCCAGTCCGCCCTAACGGGACTTTGGGGCGTGACAATAAACATGTCTGGAAACCCTTAAACCACAACTGAACCAACCTAAGGACTCAATATCGATACCGATTGGCAAAACTGCATAGGTTCATCGCACAGCTGCCCCCAAGTATTTTATGCTGATGCAAAGCCCTAGTACCTATGTTAGTACACTAATTGGGGCCCTATAAGCCTAGAAGGTAGACCTGCACACAATATAGAATCGACAGATCATCACAGAAGCACTCAAAACCATCGCATAATCCAATAGAACCATCATAGAGCCCATCTCTCCATATCATCAGAATAAGAGTTAGTTGTACATAGGTGTAAGGCCCTAGTAACTAAGTCTTAATATTTCTTGAGCCTGTATAAGACCATGAGGTACACCTACACACAATCAGGGTGTGAATAGGTGTATAGATCTACGGGTAACCAATGATAGGACTCGCCCCAATAATCACAAAGCATTTGGGTCCTCGACCCTACACTGACATATGACACTCGATCAAAAATATATATGGGAAACGGTGGGAGGAATACCCCATAGGAGAAAGAATACACCTCGCATAAGTAAGTGTGTCTCAACTAAGAATATTAATCACGGGGCCACACACCTAAATGTAATCAGTAGGGTCCATGACCCATAATCAATTGAGTCTAAACCTGAGATAATCGGTGTGTCATATCTCACTCTAAACAAACACTAGTATCTTAAACTAAAAATGTAATCGATGGGGCCCTCCATAAATTAGTTGATGCTCGATCACTACGAATCCACATCTATCGCCTAGCAGCGTAATAGTCCATGAGGCTTCAGACCGCAGGGAGCATCACCTAGGATTCAAACTCTTGGATGTCACCTCTGACACTCAACAATGATGGGGAGCGTCAACTGGGACGAGATGTACAATAATCACCCACTTAACCAGTATCTCTAGATTTGAAACTCCAATGTCATGTCATTCTTGGAGTGAATGTAGGCGGCGACTCGCATATCGTACCCATAGTAAACATAGGTATGATCTTACAACCCAGGTATCCCATAATCTCAATCCAACCCACACAATAGTAACTACCACCTCTCTTAGGTACAACAAATAACTCGACAACAAATAAAGAGAACCAGTGCACAAAAACTATCAATAGTACATCAGTGTGTATGTATATACATTTAATACATCATTGTAGAATATTGCTGAACAAAGGCCAAGTATACCATAACCTCATTGATCCTTAGTGCCCAGAGAAAACATGGACAAAATCATGGTACATCATATGTACCCAGGATGACAAAACCCTGCAAAATCATATCTATACTAGAATCAGGCCACCGTGTAGCATATAATCAATACATAGTATCCTATTCAGCATCTCTATGGCATTAGGATATACACACTCACATAGGTACAAGTCAAGTCAAAACGCATGTCTTTCCTATGCACTAGCTCAGATTTGACCCTTAACAAGCCCTTTTTTGTGTAAAGCAACTCATAGGGCAGCGTTGATGTAAAATAAGCTAAGGCTCAAGAATCTAGACAATTAGAAGAATGTTATTTACCCCGAATCATATCATAGCACAACTGCTACAAGGATACCGCCTATACCTCTCTAATAGGGTCCTGCTCCCATTTCTAACCTACTAGTGGCTCAGTGTCAACGTATCACATATTACAGGTCATAAGGCTCCTTAAGAAGTATAACTGTGACCTTCCACAGATTAGGGTATATCTGTAGTCACTAACCAGTAACATAAGTACATAACAGATAACAGTAATATACAGGATCATATAAAACACAAGGCAACATAGAACCATATTTAATTAGAAAATTATACCAAAAGTACTAAGTAAAGATATAGATAACCACAACCACATCATCCATATACATGCACCACAAATATATATGCTAGATTCATTGCATTAGGTAGCATGTAATCACAGTCAACATCAATACCTAGTATATTCTGATAGACTCAGACCATACACACATATAAGCAAGAATGAATCTCAGCATACATATCTTTCACTTGTTCACAGTTCCAACCAACCCCTTTTAGGCCCCTTCGTAGTCATGTAATGTAAGAGCATTGGTAATATAGCAGCTACAACCAACACATCCCTTAATACAACAACTACAGTCCCACAACATTATATATACACAACATACCGATCACATCCATCCATATACAACATTTACTCCACAACTCAATCCATAAATAGTACATTCATAAACATTCCAACTCAAATATTCAAATGTTTCAATTCAATCTAGGGTTTAAAGAAAGCCTAGCCTACCTTGTAACTGACATCTCGTGCTCTGACCTGGTCCAATTGATCCTTTCCCTCTGAATTGCTTCTCGGATTTGCTCAGCCATCAAAACATAAATCATAAGATCATTACGGCTGACTTGGTGATAAACACTTATGAAGCAGGTGAAGATACATTAATTATGACTAAAATAGGGAAAAATGGGGCCCACGTCTGAAATGCCAAACCAAACACCATAAAATGTTACCTACATCACCTCAAGTCCATAGCCAGAAATTGAGCCCAAAAAATCTCATAAGACATATAAACAGCTCAAAAATGAAGTTGCATTTCTTATCAAAACTATTTCTTACATAATTTTTTGGTCAAATTCCACAAAAATACAGTTAAGTTAATAAGATCCAATCATACCACAATGTTATCAAAAAATTGAACAACTTGGACAAAAATTTCACTTAATTTTATTGAGAAATTACAGAGATATCATAATGTAAATTTTCACCAATTTTGATATATATTTAGCCGAAGAAATAGTGATTTTACCTCAAAATACATGCTAAAATCAAATTCTAACACCCCCACATCGTCACTGGGTCCTTCTCATAAGCCAACTTATTCTCCACAATGGGTACAACCTCAAAGAGTTCTATAACATTAGAGTCACCAATGCATCCCTTCAAACTAGAAGCATGAAGAACCGGAGGAATTACACCTATATCCATAGCAATTCCCATTCGTATAGAACCTTACTAATCTTCCTCTACATTTTATAAGGACTCACAACCATAAACTCATTAGTCAATCATAAAAACACGTAGCCCACTTGGTACCACAAACCACCATTACCCCTTTGGGAGACAACCTCCATTCGACCATCCTTCCAGCCAAAGCTTCCAACTCTAATAAGGTGGAATCAAGGCCTTGCTTAACTAGACCTCTCCAACCAAACAAAATTGGAACCACCAAGAACACTGCACTACCATTCTCAACTTCCCTCAACCTAATTTTCAATCTAACCAACCGATGGACCGACTAGAGTCCTCTTTGCCACCATTATCCACATATGCTAGGCTACCCATAGACACCCTACTTAGAGCATCAACCACAACATTAGTCTCAATGGGGAAATAATGCACACTCATATCATAATCCTTAAGGAGTTCTAACCACCTTCTTGTGATCCTCAACTAACACCTAATATATTTAGCAAACAATCTCTCATCACCCAAGAATTGCAACACTACCCCCAAATGATTCACAATCTCTAAATAAATCAATACTCCCTCTCTAGAGGCCACCACAAAAATGTCAAGGTAGGGTTTTAAGACCCTATGCATGAGACGTATAACACAATTGGTGCATAAGTCAACCAAACAATTCAACCAATGTTCAATATGCTCACTCCTAGTCCAAAAAGACACTTAAGGATATCACCGGCCCTCATCCTCACTTTAGAAAAGAACTCGAACCAAGGATCAATATTAGAGAAGTGATTAACCCATTGTAGTTGACCAAATAGATCAATCGACCCCAACCATCATAATACAGTCATACGGGTTCTACACTCCTTGGAAGCATGCTATACAAGTAGCCAAACCACTCCAAGACCTCAAATCCCTCAAACTAAGTTCAACAAAGATCACAAGACAAGACTCTATGCAATAATAACATGGGGAAACCCTTAGAAATGAATTGAACTTTAAGACAAAATGCGCCTACCTCTTTTGCTACAACTTGACAATCTCCGACTCAAAGATGAGTTCATTAGGGAGTCAGAATCTAACTCTATGGGTCCTACCATCCATGGTGAAATAACATGCATGCAACTAATTCATCCCAAGTATGAGATCAAATCCACTACATCAAATCGAATGACTCTCAAGGCAAGACATAATGCAATATGAACATGGAACTATATCTATGAACATTCCAATAATAGACTCAACAAGGTGTGTGGACACCAAAGGTTCACATAACAACTCGAGCACACTAGACGCCCACTAGCCAACAAAAGTAATAATAAAAGGAATAGCGAAACCGAGATCCATCATAATCAAAACCTCTAACTTACCTTCCTTCGCCTCCCTCTTTGAAGTGACATGATCAACTAGAAGCACAAAGAACATTCGTTCAAGGGAAAAGCCCTATCTCACTTCTAAACAACAACATAGACCATGAAGAAGGGAAATATTTCCCAAAATGTCTCATAGCCTCCTACTCATGGTTGTGGTGCACAACACAAACATAAATAAGACTCTAATTGACGCGATGTATTGGACTCCGAGGATCTAACAACCTAGTGCTCTAATAACATATTTGTCACGACCTACGCCTAGGGCCTAGATGTGACCAGCGAATGAGGAACTGAAGGAACCCCAAACAATCCTCTTAGCATATCATATGCACATCCTTGGTAACAGAAGAAAGAAACAATAACATAAGAAACGTAAACAAGGGAAATTAGGACTAAGGGAAAGAGTTAAACACCTGAATAATATAAATGATTCAAGCTCAAGCAAAATACATAACTTACCCAACAACACCTCTAGACATAGAACATAGTGAGGGGCCAAGACAAGCAATGGGGCTCACCTTCATAGTCATAAGAATTCCAAGATATATAAGATGTAGTCTAAGCATAAGCATGAAAGAAGATAGATATTGTCTCCGGATATGAGGACTCACCAAAAGCTAACTTGAATAATTCGTCTAGCCACGAGGAGAATCAATAAGAGCTCCACTTCCTATACTGTAACATCATGTAGGCATAGATTATGTGTTAGTATGTCTGAATGTACTACATATGTAGGATGAATGCAACAAGAAATAGGCATCATAGGCAAAATGCATAATCATAAGCAATGAATGTCATATTAACAATATGACATGTATGAATGATATTTTAAGTAAAACCATGCTTACAATCTAAATCAACCTGTATAGTTCATAATACATAGTGTGGAAAGAAACCTCAACAGACATAAAATAAGACCAAGTGAGCTACACTCAAAATGCTAATGTCAACCCCATATCGCAGGAAAGAGGGATGTCACTTGCCAACGTAAACCTCCAAATGCCTAAGTTGATCAACTAAGCCTTGTGTTAACTAGGTACTCACCTCTAGTTTTTGATTCTCTGTCTACTACTATCAACATCACTATTTGGGCCTAAAGAAACTCGCCATCTCCCCCTTTGGTGAAACCTCCAAGTACTATCACTCCATGCAAAATAAGTACAAATACCATCAAGAACTCAAATACTCAGATATGAAAATACTCATTCTTAACAATAGACTTTGAACTCAATATCTAGAATTTAAACCTTTTGTCCAACATCATCGTTAGGCATGAATACCACTAGGGACTTACATACTTAGGTACGCAAAGGATCAAAAGGAATATCAACTCAAAGATAGAAACTCAACTCCATTAACATAGTTCAGTAGCGCTCACTCTCACCCATCACCCATAACTCATATATATATCATCAACAATTCTATCAAGTTTAGAAAGCAGAATCGCTCAAAAAGCTTGGAATGAAAGATCATTAGCATGAAACAATCGAAAAATCATATGTGAGGACATCTGAAATGAAGTACAATCTCCCTTATCTATCAAGACTTACTCTAAGTTATCAGAACTATACATAAAGTAAAACTCAAGTCATATCTCATTCAACATAGGACTGGAAACTTTTAGATCCATTGGTTAAGATCAAAATTATCAAATAATGTCACTGCTTCTCATCCTTGAAAATCAACATGAATGGGACTCAGATGATGTGCATGGGACTAGGCTATAGGTATGGCAGTCATACACCAGATGGGAATAGAGGATCATATCAAATGAAGTGTAAAGATTATATGAGATGAAAAAGGAATTGGTATCTCATCTTGATCATCCCATCACAATCCAAAACTAAAGATCTACTTTAGGTCAACACCTCGTCATCTCCCCCTTAGATCAAGGGTCATCACTCTAAGTTTGTGAATCAATTCTCCGTGCTAGGCTATAAGTACATATCTTCACATGGTCAAGGAATCACTATCCACAAGGATATCTTAAACTATTTTGTTATGCTATAGTCGTATATATGTATGACTAGCCACTCAAACTCTCTATAATGATATCACCCTTAGCTTTCTCTCCTCTCTATGGAACTCTCTCTTTGTGTTTGCTACTCGTAATGACGTACATAACCACGTTTCATAACACTTACAATCTAACCTCTTCTTTTTTCCTGCTAACACTCAACCTCTGTGCTTTTATAAACTCATTTATATAAGACTTAGACTATCATATAAAACGCATCATCATCTATCTATAAGCCTCGATCGACTCAGCTACTTGTGATGACAAAGGTTACCTACATCAGCCTACTCCACATTGTCAACTCAAATATACTATGTAGATTCTTATAGTAGTCATAGCATAGAGCTTCACACATGTTTACACAATAATGGATACATATCTCAAGCCTCTTCTAATCTATTGATCTATCCTCATTTAACTCCTATTACCTAAGGGGCACTTATACCCTTCCCATAGCATCACTTCCTTACAAATTAGTGTCTTCATCTCAAATATACACTATCGCAATTCTCTTAGTACAATAATAATAAGAGAGCTTTCATAGAGTTTAACTCTATCACATAAATTGGAATAAGAAAGAAGTATGACAATTCCTATTGTCCTATGCCTCATACTTATAAAGTGTGGTGCACAACACACGCATAAAGAAGACTTTACTAGACGCATCTTCATAGACTCTCTAGGACACCTGAACTCTGCTCTTATATGCTAGGAGGGTACCCTTGGTATGGTCGGCACTAAGAAAATATTGCTAGTCCCTGAGTGAACCACTTAGCCTCATCATAACCTCATACTTGTCAGTGGAAGAAATATACTTGAGGAAAAGACTGCAATGTCATTAAAGAAATCAAGTCTTTGTATGAAAAGTTAGTTTCCAATAAATAAAACTTGGAAAAGTAATAATAATTTACATCGTTTACTTAGCCTCTACCTCTAACATCTAGATGGTTCCATTATAGCCCATGGCTACCCAACTCAAAGAAAATAAAGCACTGACTCAAGATAGATGATAACAATGTAGAAATTCTCTTAAAAACTAGAAGGTCTCACCAATTAACTAAACAAGAACAGATCCTCAACGAAGCACCTATTGCTAATCTCTAATACTCGCCTCTATATAATAAAATGATGTAGTCCAAAAGGGGACATGAGTACTTAGATTGTATTGGTATGTAAAATAGCCGAGTGAAACAGAAAATAGGTAGAATAATATGGAAATAACATCAACCCGCTATAATGCTCAATCAGAATGTCAAATGTCTATCTAAAGCAAGAGTAAAGAGTAAAAAAATGACCTATCAACAACTCAAACAACATTAATCAACTCAACTCAACTCAATGGGACTCAACTTAACTCAACTCAATGGAACTCAACTAACTCTTCCCAACTCAACTAAATGGGACTCAACATTACTCAAAGTACTCAAGGTGGGAACTTTTGGGAGTTTCTCTTACCCGACAACAATCACTTATGAGCTAGTGATTGTACAACAATCACGGTGATGTTGCCACAGTCATTTTGTACTTGTTAGGTAAGGAATGAGTATGATCCACAAGGAATCTAAACTTCATTGTCCTCTATTGTTTGAGGGATGTAAACCTGAGAAGGGACCATGAGATATAATGCTTTAGTCCTCTCCTACGCTGGGATGACGTAGCTAATGAATGAAAGTGGGACTTTGTCTTACTCATTTCGGTGCTCGATACTTCTCCGAAGACTCAATTCTTATAAGACTCCTTATCACCATCTCAAGTAGCCTCATCGAGGCACTCATCATCTCAATTAGTCTCATGGAGACTCTCATCATCTCATAAACTCAAACCCAAGGTCCCCTATTATTTCAAGGACTTTAACTTATCTTAATGAGCTTAATTCTCATTTAAGAACTCAATGACTCAGATCATCAATTAGAAGAAGTTGTTTAGAAAGAACTCAAGAACTTAATTATGAAGACTCATAAGATTATCAAGATCGATTAACTCAACCTCATACTCACATCAAGATTACTGTCAACATACTTAAGTCAAGGCTCTAGGATCCATCCCTATATTAAATATGCATGCTTTCACAATTTAACTTCTAGGGTTTAGACAATATCTCTTGAAGATCATTCAATTCAAGAAACAAGTTTATGATGATCATCAGCATATGAAAATATGTGTACTAAGTATGATTTTCAAGAAAATAATCAAGAAAGTACTTCAAGAAACATATATGGGGAGTCATGAACTCTCAACTCCTCTATTACCATAGATAGGGCAAATGGGAGAACAATCTCATGCTTTAGTTTATCTTTACATACCTAGATTGAACCTTTGAACAATCAACCTCAAGGAACTCTTATTGAATTCCTTAAATCCTTGCTCCTCCTCTCTTCTCTTTAGCCCTAGTCTTTTTCAATAAATTACAATGGACTTAGAATAGTATTTAAACCCTTTTTATACATAAAGTGGCCTATTTTGGTCTTACATTATTTCTAGGATGGGGTTGCAAAGGTCTAGAATGCCCCTCATGAAATTTGAAAAAGTCCATCTCGAGACATAGTGTTCGCGATGCGGACTTTGTAATATTTTGCTGAAAATACTCCAAACGAGCTTCCGGATCCCATAAAAAATTTTTAGGACAAAGATAAGTGTTGGTCCGTGGTAGTTGGTGATCATGCTCAAATAGTACCTCTCACTTTGAGGATAAAGTGATCGCTGTCAAATATAAAACCTAACGTTAGTTATCGTCGAATTCCAATGGAATATGGGGCTTTGCCTCCTTGACTCACCAACAATCAATTCAAGCATTTAATAACTCTATTCTCAAGAAGAGACGGTTGCAACGAATAGTAGTAAATAATGCTATACTAATAAAACGTAAAGACAATCAAATTAGAGATCAACTTGGGAGATTGTGTTCCCCATGATTCACATAGTCAAACACCCTAGATAGCACAACTTAAATTAGGACATTGCATCAGGATAGTAACTTGAGTTCTTCTAACCCTTGGACAAAGGTGAATGTCAAATTTCACTATGGTGCTTGGCCGACTACCATAGTGTGCCAAACTAACAGTTACTTATTGTCCCATTCAACCACGCCTTGGTTGGGTTTGGTTGATTAGACGAGAACACATCAATCGAATTCTATCACCCATTTCCCTTCCTATTCTTCACTACCATGATTGTAACATGACACTAGGCGGAGTTTAATGTTGGCCACCATTAAACAACAAGCAAAATGAAGGAACTTAGATAATACATGCAAATACCCAACTCAATAAGTGCAAATAATTTGGGCTAGTAAACTAGCTGCACAGGGTTCCAACAGTCCCAAGTTATGGGTTTAGTCACTCATGGCTTGGGCACACAAATCAACAATGCAATTGGAAGACATGGAATATTTCTTACTCAAGCAAATTGAAGAACAATTAAACCCTCTTTGAAATTAGAATCACAAGCTTGAATGATAAAGTTAATCCACGAGTGAATCTAAATCCCCAAATTTGAGTCTCAAAGTAAAACCCTTGAAATTCTCTCTGAAATTCTCTATACAAACTACTATGATATGAAGAATATTCAAAGAATAATAAAAATTTACTCCTTCCCCTAACTTACACTATTTATACTATTTACAAAAGTAAAAAAATCCTTAAAATAATTAGAAAATCTGGTCAGCGTCTGCTACGACTCGTAGTTTTGACTAATAGGGTGACTTACGAGCCGTAATCGGGCTTTTGTGGCCAACACAGCATTTTGGACTTCATTACTACCATCCACCTCTACAAGTTATAGTCTAGTCTATGACTCATAGTCCAATCTTGCATTTCTTGGTCCAATTCTAATGAACACTATTAATTGCTACGAGGCTTTCTTCTACGAGTCGTAGAGATGACTATGACTCGTACCTTCAACTCATATAGATGAACTTCAAATTCTCATGTTTTATTTTTGACCACTGTTAATTGCTACTAACAGCTCTTACGTCTCGTAGTTGGGCTCACAATTCTTTAAAATCAACAAAATCTGTAACTTTTTCCAAAATCAAGCCAACCTGTACTTTCTACAAAAACACAAACAAATACACATAAAAACCATAAAATATTGCATTAAAAAAACAAAAAATTCTATGTTTTAGGCATCAAAAGTGACGTATTTTGGCAGCACATCAGGTGGACATTGCACAGTTGTCGTGCACCCTCACTAGTTCACGTTTTCACATCGAAAAAATAACTTTTGATCTAGTTGCTCTAAAAATCAACCAAGACCACTTCCTTACCCAATTTTTCATGTTGATCGCAAATTCGGCCTTGAATTTGCCATCGGAGCATGAGAAGACACATTCTTTTCACATCTCTCTTCTAGAGGTGTTTTGAAAATTTTGTAGGGTGTTAAAGAATAATTGATAAATCACATTTGAGGAATGCGATTACTCTTTTGGGTCATAATTTTTTTGTCAAAAGTTTTTCGCATAAAACTTCTACTCAGGTTTGTGATTCATATCTAGTTTACCCTAGTATATTTATTATTTTTTCTCTTAACTTATGGTCTAGTCTTAGCCAGGATAACTTAGGGTGATACATTAATAACTTGAATTGATGACTAGTAATCAATAGATATAATTGCTTTTAGTATTGTAGACATGCAATTTTTTTCATCTGTCACTTGTTTTAAAATTATTTTGGCATTAAATGTTATATCTGGAATTAATCTTGTTATTTTGACTTTCATTTTCAATTTAATAGGTCTTATTTGAAAATTTAAAATAAAAAAAAGTTGTCTCTTTAGGATACCAAATTTATTTATTTATTTGTTTGCAAGAAGAGAAAAATATCAAAATTATTCTTCTTTTACATTAATATTTTATTAAATGATATTTTGTTTTTTGTACCCAAGAGTTATCAATAATAATTTTTGATTTTTGATATTTTTTTTACACACTTAAAAAAAGAAACTTTAAAATCAAAGATAGAGCCAATCATCTTTTGTCACTTTGAAACGCCCCAAATTGTGCTTCGAAAATTTCCATAATCATAATCTCCATATATCTCAAAATCCGTGCATGATATCGAAAATCCGACTTCATATTCTTGATGAAGGAGAAAATTTATAGGGAGATGAGTATAACCCGGATTTTAGTAGACCCATAGTGAGAAATAATTTTTGCTAATTTTTCGACAACCAGTAGTTGTACACGTTTGAACCGTGATGCGAACCAGTGTTGGTTTTTCCTTAATATTCTGTTTCGGCCAAAGGGAATTAAGGTCATTGCCCCATGCCCCTTTACAAATTGAAATCTTCCATACTTAACCATTTTTCAACTCTATATCACTATAAAACCCTCTCCAAGATTTTATCAAAATTCCCATCCAAATCCAAATATTTCAAGCTCACATTGGATCTCAAGAACTCAATCCAAGCATCAAGTCTCATTCAAAGTTTACATCAAGGAACTCCTAAATTTAGGTGTGGGCTTCATCCTTGGGTCCTTTAACCCATAGAGTCCAATCTTCTATTTTTATGAAGATTTGCATGATTTTAAGTTGTTTTACTTATGGGTATCTATTATTATGAAATATGACCATAAATTATGTTGGGGTTTTACGAAATATTATTTATTATGCATGAATATCTTATTTGAGCTTATACTATGTGATGATCCTTGTCTATTGAGACTATGTATGATTTGAGCTTATGAAAGCTATGAACTATGATGAACTTTTGAGATGGATTTCATGATACCCAAATTGGATTTTTGTTGCTATGTTGGTGGGTTGATTTTTAAATTGATTTACTCATCTTTTTACACTCTTGAATTACATAATTTTTAACAACAATTATAAACCCACCAAGTGTTTGATAAAATGACTTGACAAGGATTCTCAAGTTATTGATGATCTATTACATGATTTACAAGTCAAGTGACTTTATGATGATTAAGGGCTTGAATGTATGTGTTATTCATGAAAATTATTTATGATGTTATGAGTAAACCACAACTTGTTGGGAGATGACATGCCCAATCACCTTGTTGAGGGGGTGACATGCCTCAATCACCTTATTGGGGGTGACATGCCCAATCACCTAGTTGAGGGGTGACATACCTCAGTCAACTTGTTGGGAGTGACATGCCTAATCACCTAGTTGAGGGATGCATACCTCAATCACCTTGTTAGGGGTGACATGCCAATCACTTAGTTAAGGGGTAACGTACCTCATTCACCTTATTGGGGGGAGGGTTACATTCCCCAATCACCTTGTTGAGAGATGACATACCTTAATCACCTTACAAAGGGGTGACATGTTTTGGATTCCAAATAGTAGTTAGCTTTCTCTATGTTGACTATGGTCTCTTCCCACATGTGATACGTACTATGAAAGTTATGTGATTTACAAGAATGTTTTACTTCAAACATTGAGCATGCATGCCATATTGATATTATACTTATCTATTACTTATGATTATGCATCTTAACTATATTGGCTTACATATTGTTGTATTGCATCATACATACTTAGTACATTCAGACAAACTAACATATACTCTATGCCTACATGATATTACCATGTAGGGACTGGAGCATCTCTCGATCATGCTCCATGTGGCTAGTTGGGTACTTTGGAAGATAAGCTTCGGTGAGTCCAAGGACACTATCTATGCAACTCTTACTATTTGATATTTCTTTATCTTGAAAACTTGATACTATTACGGTGAGCCTAGAAAGTGTCTTGGCCCCTACTCCATTCCATGTTAGAGGTGTTATTGGATAACTGGTTTACTTATTCTATGAGCTTGATTCTTGTATGCTTTTATAAATATCATGACTTCCCTTAGTCCTATTTCCTGTATTTATATCTCTTGTGTTGTTTATTTTGCTTCCACGACCAAGGATATGTTAATAATATGCTAAGAGGCTTATTTGGGGTCCCTTTAGGTTCCCAATCGCCGTGTCATGTCTAAGCCCTAGGCTTGGGTCGTGAAAAACTTTGTATCAGAGCACTAGGTTGTTAATGGTCATCAGAATCTAATGCACCACGTCGATTAGAGTCTTATTCATGGTTGTGAAGTGCGCCACAACTAGGAATGGAGGCTATGAGGTGTTTTAGAAAATGTTTCACTTCTTCATGGTCTATATCTTTCTTTAGATGTGAGTGTAACGCTTTTCCACTCTAACGAATGCTCTTTGCTCTTCTGGATCATGCTAATTCCAAGAGGGGGACTAAGGAGAGCCCGTACACCCAAGGAGCAACGGGCCCCTCCCACTCCTTAATCTCCTCATGGTGGAGGGGTAGCCCAAGATGAATTTTGGGATGCTATTACAATGTTGGTTTGTGCTATGACCAACCTAATTCACCAGGGGATCCAAGCCCCTCATGTTCCCACTCCGGCTTCTAGAGTGAGGGATTTCACTAGAATGAACCGATCGTAGTTCCATATATCCAAGACGAATGCAGATCCCCAAGACTTCATCAATAAGGTGTACAAAGTGCTATTTATTATGAGGGTCAATTTGGAGGAGAAAGTGGAGTTAGCGGCCTACCAACTCAACGCTGTGGCCCAAATTTGGTTCACCCAATGGAAATTGGAGAGGAGAGATGATGATGTTATTCCTTGGGGGAAGTTCAAAGTGGCATTCCACAATCGGTTCTCTCATGACCCAAGCCTAGGCAATGTGACACGGCAATGGAAACTTGATAGGACCCCATACAAGCCTCTTAGCATATCATTCACACACCCTTGGTCACGGAAGCAGAATAAACAACACAAGAGATATAAATAAGGGAAATAGGCCTAAAGGAAGTCTTGATATTTATAAAGGCATAAAAGAGTCAAGCTCATAGCATAAGTACATCAATTATCAAACAACACCTCTAACATGGAATGGAGTGGGGACCAGGACTTTTTCTGTGCTCACCCTCATTGTATCAAGTGTTCAACATAAAGAAATATCAAATGGAAATAGTAGCATATATTGCATCTACGGACTTGAGGACTCACCAAAGCTTATCTTGCTAAGTACCAAACTAGCCACGTGGAGGATGATCGGAGTGGTGCTCTGGTCCATACATGATAATATCATGTAGTCATAGAGTATGTGTGAGTACGTTTGAATGTACTAAGTATGTAGGATGCAATATAACAAGACATAAGCCAATATAGTCAAAATGCATAATCATAGGCAATGGATAAATATAATATCAATATGGCATGCATGATCAATGTTTGAAGTAAAACATGCTTGTAAATCATACAACTTATATAGTGCATGTCACATGGGAGGGAAGAGATCATAATCAACATAGACCAAGCGAACTACTAATTGAAATCCAAGGCATGTCATCCTCTTGTAAGGTGATTGAGGTACTCACCCCTCAACATGGTGATTGGGCATGTCATACCCCAACAAGGTGATTGAGGTACTCACCCCTTATCATGGTGATTAGGCATGTCACCCCCTAATAAGCTAGTCAAGATATTTCACACCTCAACAAGGTGATTGGGCATGTCAGCCCCCAACAAAGTGATTAAGGCATGTCACCCCCTCAAGAAGGTGATTGGGTATGTCACCCCTAAACAAGGTATGGTCTATTTGCAGCATCATAGATACATGCAAGCCCTTAAACATCGTAAAGTCACTTGACTTATAAACCATGTAATAGATCGTCAATAACTTGAGAATCCTTGTTAAGACATTTCATATACACTTGGTTGGTACATAATGCTTGTTCAAAATTAGGCAATTCAAGAGTGAAATAACATGAGATAATGCAATGTAAATCAACCCACCAATATATAGTAAAACCCTCATGTAAGGTACATTGAAATCCATCATCAAGTATCATAATATATCATAGTTTCATGGCTCAAAACCTGCATAGTCTCAATAGACAAAATCAATTCATGGTATAACCTTGAAATAGATAGTCATCAATAATCAATAAAAACTTTATAAAACCCCAACATAATTTGTAATCTTAATCCATAATAAGAGATACCAACAGAAGATACAACTTGAAAACATGCAATTTTCGTAAAAATGAAGATTTTGCTCCATGGGTGAAAGGACCCAATAGATGAAACCCGCATACCTCAAACTTAGGTTTTCTTGTGATGAGTTTGAAGAGAACTTAGAGCTTGAAGAGAATCCTTGATTTCTAAAGTTAAGCTTGACATCCTTGACATTTGAATGAAATATTTGGTTAAGCCTTGGAGAGGTTTTTGAGAGGGTCTTGAGTGATATACAATTAAAAAATAGCTGAGTATGGGTGTTTTTATGTATAAGTGGGCATAGGACTATGACTCCAATAACCCTTGGCCGACACAAGAAAAATTAACACTAATTTGCACCCTTCGCGCGTTGTGGCTAGGGCACGGATGCTTTCTAGAAATCATAAACTGGAAAAATTTATTTTTCACTATAGGTCCTCTAAAGTATGGGTTATACCCATTTTCCACTCAATTTTGCCCTGTGATCAAGAATATGAAGTTGGATTTTTGATATCACACACAGATTTTGAGATATATGGAAGTTATGATTATGGGCATCCTGATATATGGAAGATATATGGGATTTCGTAGCACAATTTCGGGCATTTCAATATCTCCCCCTTGGAAACATAAATCCTTGAATGTCAAAGAAACGTGCATAAGAAAAGTAATCATCAAGATTTCATCCTGATATGAATGTAACAAATGCATTTAAACATCATTTAAAAAAATCTCAACATGAATGTCAACAATCACCATAAAATTGTTACCTTGAACATGAATGCATGCAAAATAACATAAGAGATGAAACTTAAGACTTGAAATCATAAAGGGGACTTAAATTAGCACCTTCAGCTTGAGTAGAGTGGAAGAGATATGGGTATCGCTTTCTCATGTTCACCTGGACTTTCCATGTGGCACTTTCAACTTATTTGTTCCTCCAAAGGACCTTGACGAAAGCTACATCTTTATTTCTCAACCTCTTCACTTGTCTATCAAAAATCTCTGGTGAGACCTCCTCATAAGTCAAATTATATTCTATAACACCCACAACATCCAAGGGCACTATAGCACTTGGGTCACCCAAACACTTTCTCAACATGGATACATAGAAGACCAGATGAACCATATACATTTCCATTGGCAATGCCAATTCATATGCAACCTTACCAACTCTCCTCAAAACTCTATAAGGTCCCACAATCCTTGGGCTTAATTTTCCCTTCTTGCCAAACTAGACCACACCCTTCATGGGTGAGACTTTCAAGTAAAACCAATCACCAACCTCAAATTCAAGATCTCTTCTCCTCACATCGGAGTAGGACTTTTTTCTACTTTGGGCTGTCTTCAATCTCTCCCTTATCAACCTTACCTACTCTAAGGCTTCCATGAAAAAATTTGAACCTAGCAAAGCCATTTTCCCTAGTTCAAACCACACAATCGGGGATCTATAACGTCTACCATAAAGAGCATCAAAGTGAGTCATACCAATGTTTGAGTGGTAGCTATTGTTTTAAGCAAACTCAATAAGTGGAAGATGTTCATCATAACCACCGGTAAATTCCAAAACACAAGATCTAAGCATATCCTCAAGAGTTTGGATAATCCTCTCAGCTTGACCATCCGTTTGAGGATTAAAAGCCATGCTAAGCTTAACCCTGGTACCAAGACCTCTTTGGCAGGACCTCCAAAAGTGAGAAGTGAATTAAGAACCATGATCCGAAATTATAGGCAAGGGCACCCCATGTAATCTAACCAACTCATGTATATAACTTGGCATTATCTTCGGCAACATAAGTAGTTT
>JAOTQR010105396.1:0-10124 GCA_025774065.1 Solanum ossicruentum | reverse complement strand
ATAGGCAAGGGCACCCCATGTAATCTAACCAACTCATGTATATAACTTGGCATTATCTTCGGCAACATAAGTAGTTTTGATCGGTATGAAGTGAGCCAACTTTGTCAATTTATCTACAACAACCCAAATAGATTCAAAATATTTCCTAGTCTTAGAAACCCAACCACAAAATCCATGTTGATCTCTTCCCACTTCCGATTAGGAATCTCTATGTCCTGCACTAGGCCATCCGACCTTTAACGTTCGACCTTCACTGTTGGCAATTATGATATCATGATATGAACTTGGCAATGTCCCTCTTCATACCACCCTAGAAATACACCTCCCTCAAATCTTTATACATCTTTGTAGAACTAGGATGAATGGAATAGTATGAATTATGGGCCTCCTTCAAGATCAATTCTCTCACATCATTCACATTTGGCACAAATAACCTACCTTGGTACCTAAGGGTACCATCCCCCCCGCGCCCACCCGGGAGAAAACCTCCACTTTACCATCGCTCACCAAGGCCTTCAACTCTAAAAATGCGCGATCAAATCTTGTTTTGCCTTTACCTCCTCAACCAAAGAACACTTAAAACCATCAACAACCACTATACCCCTGTTATCAACTTCATCCAACCTATCCCCAAATCTAGCCAACCAGTGAACCTCTTTAGCCACCTCTTTGCCACCATCATGTTCATGAGCTAGACTACCCATAGACACCCTACTTAGAGCATCGTCCATAAAATTATCTTTTGTGGGGGTGATAATGCACACTAATATCTTAAACTTTAAGAAGCTTAACCACCTTCTTTGCCTCAAGTTAAGGTCTTTTTATGTGAACATATATTGGAGACTCTTGTAGTCGCTAACACATCAACATGAACCCCATATTAGTAGTGACGCTATATTTTCAAAGAAAATACCACGGCCACGAATTCAAGATCATGGGTGGGATAATTCTTCTAATGCACCTTAAGTTGTTTAGAGGTATATGCTATCACCTCACCATTTTGCATCACAACAAACACAAATCAATTCTTGAGGCATCACAATACATCATAAATCCTTCCAAGCCTTCTGGTAGAGACAACATAGGAGCAGATACAAGTTTATCTTTCAAAGTTTGGAAACTCTTCTCACATTCCTCGGTCCACATGAATTTTGCCTTCTTTTGTGTGAACGTAGTCATAGGAGAAGCAATAGAAGAGAAGCCATTCACAGACCTTCAGTAGTAACCCGCCAAACCTAAGAAACTTCTAATGTCCAATGGAGTCAAAGGTCTAGAGCAATTTCTAATCATCTCCGTCTTCTTATGATCCATATTAATGCCATCACCAAATACCACATGCCCTAGAAAAGAAACCTCTTTCAACAAAAACTCACACTTTTCATATATAGCATACAACCTCTCCTTCCTCAAGATTCGCAACACCACCCTCAAGTGACTCACATGCTTCTCCTCACTATGGGAGTAAATCAAGATATCATCAATAAAAACCACCAAAAATAAGTCAAGGTACGGTTTAAAAACTCTATTCATGAGATTCATAAATATACTTAGTGCATTATTCAACCCAAAGGACATAACCAAAAACTCAAAGTTCCTATACCTAGTCCGGAAAGACGTCTTAGGAATGTCACACTCCCTTACTTTAACTTGGTGATACCCGGACCTAAGATCAGTCTTAGAAAAGTGACAAGCCCTTTGAAGTTGAACAAAAAGGTCATCAATCCTTTGTAGAGGGTACTTGTTCTTTATGGTGACTCTATTAAGTTGCTGGTAATCAATGCACATCCTAAGAAAATCATCCATTTTCTTTACAAATAACACTGGTGCACCCCAAGGTGACTTACTAGGCCTTCTGAAACCCTTCCCCAACAAATTCCTCAATTGCTCCTTCAACTCCTTCAACTCTGTAGGGCTATACAGCAAAGGGGAATAGAAATGAGTTGAATATCGGGAAGGAGGCTTATACAAAAGTATATTTCCCTTTTGGGAGGAACATTGAGAAGCTCATAGGGAAAGACATCAACAAATCATTAACTAGCAGAACCAACTCAATAGGAAGGACTTTAGTCTCAACATCCCTAACCCTCACAAGATGATAGAACAACTGTTAGAAATCAACATTTGGGCTTTAAGGCAAGAAATGAATCTACCCTTGACTACCACATCCTGACTTTCCCACTTAAGGATGGGATCACTAGGGAATTTGAATTTAACCCTACGGGTTCTACAATCAATAGAAGTAAAATATGCATGCAGCCAATCCATCCCAAGAATGGCATCAAAATCCACCATACCTAACTCAACTAAATCACAAAGCAAGATTTTATGCAATATGAACACTGGACAATTCTATAGACTCTTTTAACAACAATGGACTCATCGATGGGGGTAGACACTTCATAAGTTTCAAACAACAATTCCAAACTAACATGAAGCTTTTTTGCAACAAAAAGAGTAATAAAAGAAAATGCACCCGGCTCAATCAATACATACACATCAAAATCTTAAACCTTTAACATACCGATGATGACATCAAGCACCTCATCTACCCCTTGTCACCCTTTTGACCCGCATTTGCACCATGGTCTTATGGACGACCATCTCTACCTTTATTTTAAGAATGAGGAAAATCAATAACCTTATAACCCACTTCACCACAGCCATCACAAGCATTAGAGTTTTTAAAACATGGGCCATTATGGTTCCTACCACATCTTTAGTACAAAGGATTAGGCACCCCACCACCACCACTTGGAATCTTGGATAATCATTAGCAAATCTCCTATTAGAAGCATTGGAAGGCCCTTGGTCTTGGAACTTGTGGCCTTGAGGAAACTAGCCACCACTAGAACCTTGGAAACCGCCTTCAAAATGAGCCCTCTTAGATTCACCACTTCTTTTTCTAAGCTTTTGTCCCTCTAGTTGCTCGGCGCATGTCATAAGATGGCATAAATCCATATTACCCACTAACATGGTGGTACGACACTCTTCATCAACCAAGTTAGATACTCCCAAAAAAGAAATTTCATCCTTAATCTGGGCTCAGCAACCAATTATGGGGCATATTTGGAGAGTTGGTTGAACTTGAGGGCATATTCCCTCACAATCATGGAACCTTGCTTAAGGTTCATAAACACTATCATTTTGTCTTCCCTAAGCTTGATATAAAAGAACCTAAAATGCCTCGAATTGTGCTTCAAAAATGCCCATAATTGCAATTTTCATAAATCTCAAAATCCATGCATTATATTTAAAGTCTGACTTCATATTCTAGATGTCATGCCCTGAACATAGGGCCTAGATATGAGCAGCGAATGGGGAATCCAAAGGAACCCCAAACAAGCCTCATAGCAAATAATTACACATCCTTAGTGGCAGAATCAGTTAAAATGACAATAGAAGATAAGCATAAACAATGGGAATTAGGACTAAGGGTAAATTTTCATATCATAAGAACCAAGGAACAAAAGAGTCAAGGATCATAGCATAGATACATAACATATCCAATAACACTTCTAAACCTTAGATACATAGCGGGGGCAAAGATAAGCAACCAGGCTCACCCTCATAATAATTGAAAATAGGTAATCCAAACATACAAAAATAGTCTAAACATAAGCTTGCGAGAATGTAGATATTGTCCTTAGACTTGAGGACGCATCATAAGGTAACCTGAACAATCCGTCTAGCTACAAGGAGAATCAATAGGAGCTCCGATTCCTATATGGTGATATCATGTTGGCATAGTGTATACGTTAGTATGTTTTAATATACAAAATATGTAGGATGCAATGCAACAAGAGATAGGCATCAAAGGCAAAATCATAATCATAACCAATAGATAGCATACTAACAATATGACATGTATGAATGGTGCTTGAAGTAAAATCTTGCTTATTCAGATCATAATACGAAAGGGCTGGAGGGCTGGGTATCTATAAAATGTAAGGAGTGACTATTATAGTGCAATCCAAGGCCTACCACCCCTTTCAATATGCCCATGAGGTACAAACCCCCCAAAAAAGTTGATGGAGTACAAATCCCCCAATAGGTTGATGGAGTACAAACCTCCCAACAAGTTGATGTATACAAACCCCCAACAAGGTTGATGGGTACAAACTCCCAACAAGGTTACCCAGGCCTACCGACCCCCGAATTAGGCGATCGAGGTACTAACCTCTCAATGAGGTTACCCAAGCCTACAACCCCCCGTGCTAGGCCAACATTATAGAGATAATATCATACATATATATATATATATATATATTTATGTGTGTGTGTGTGTGTGTGTGTGTGTGTGTGCGTGTGTGTGTGTGTGTGTGTGTGTGTGTGTGTGTGTGTGTGTGTGTGTGTGTGTGTGTGTGTGTGTGTACACACACTCCTTTCGTCATCATTCCGTCATCATTCCATCATCATTTCATCATCATTTCATCATAATATAGTCATTCAATTCATAAGACATAAATAGGACCTTTAATTCCTCAAGATACCATAACAAGACATTTTATTAAACACATGGAAGGTTTGTAATGCTAGTATAAAATAAAACCATGCAATTCAAGAGTGAAACAATGTAAGAAAACATGAGCTAAAAAATCCCACCAATACTTAGTAATACCATCTTGCAAAATACATTGAAACCCCTCATCTATCCCAAGAGAGATCACGGTTCTAAAGCTTAAAACATCCATACTCATAATAGGTAAATCATTTCATGACATAGACATAAACATGAGTAATAATGCATTTTCAACCAAACTTTAATAAAATCCAAATATATTATATGGTCATAATCTTGATGAGTAATACCCATAAGAAACACAACTTCGAAACATGTAATTTTTGTAGAATGGAAGATTGGGCTTCATGGGTAAAAGGTACCCATGAATGAAATCCACATACCTTCAACCTTGAACTTCTTGAAATTGAGTTGTGAAAGATTTGAAGTTTGGAAGTGTGTCTTGGAATCCAAAGCTGCTCTTGAGTTTCCTTGAATTTGTATTGGGGTTTTCATAGAGGCTCTTGAGAGAATTTGAGAGTGTATTCCAATTGGGAGGAGTAAATTTGATCTTTAAGAATAGGGTTAGGTCTTTAGGAGGTGTTAAGATAGAATAGGAATTCCTAAAATACCAACAGAAATGGCTACATTTATGGAATGCCATTAATGAGGTGGAATTTGGCAAAAAGCCGTATATACCCCTGCATATAGAAGTTTTCCAAAAACGGATATAACTTTGTCATCTGAACTCTAAATAAGTTGAAACCAAGTGCGGGAAAGCTAATTCAAAGAGCTTTGATTTGGTAGGTGGCGGGCCACTCATTTCATTGTGTGCTAAGATACATGCCCCTTTAAAGCTGACCCTCCTACAGATACTTGTGTAAAACATAGCCAATAGAAATTCCTTTGAACTTGGTTTGATATAGGGGACCCATGAATGTCTTAAACAGTATAAATAAGCTTGACTTAGATTTAAATGAGTGCTTGAAGCTTGAATGAGTTCCATGAAATCTCGACGTGAGTTTGGGACACTTGAATTAGGTGAAACATTTGTCTAAGTGTTTGAATGAGTATTGGGGAATGTCTTTTATGATTGGACGGTGAAATATACATAAGTATAGGAATTTTCACACATGGGAACACTTAAGCCCGAGACACACAGAAGAAAATAGCATATAAAATTAATTGAGGCACGCCCTTGGCATGTTTCGCCTTGGGCGCGAAAACCTCACTAGAAAGTAAATTTTGGGAAAATGAAATTGCGATTCATTTTCTCTAAAATCGGGGTTAAACCCATTCCCCACTCCATTTGACCCCCTTAACAAGTATATGAAGTCGAAATCTTGATATCATACATGGATTTTGAGATATGTGGAAATTACGGTTCCAAGCACATTCGAGGCACATTTTCAGGCACTTTTTGTGGTCATTACAATATCTCCCTTTTGGAAACATACATCCATGAATGTCAAAGAAACATACAAGAGAAGAGTAATCATAAAGAGATCAGCCCCAATAAGAATGCAACGACACATTTACAACACAATTTTCACAATCTCAACATAAGTGTTAAAATACCATGATCTTTCTCAATATAATCATGAATTCATGCAATGACATAGGAGATGAAACATAAGAATTGAAATTCATGAAACGACTTGACATGTTAGCATAAGCTTGAATAGAATGAACGAGGTTCGATTATTGCTACTCCTTTCCCACTCTGGCTCCCTGAGAGATACTATTAACTTAACGATTCTCCCAATAGGCCTTGAAAAACACTACACCCTCACAAATTAACCTTTATTCATATCTACCAAACCGGTGATCTACAACTCCTATGAAAGAGAGCCTCAAAAAGAGCCTTACCGATGCTATAGTGATAGCTATTGTTATAGGCAAACTCAATCAATGGAAGATGATCACTCTAAAATATGATCCCTAAGAATATGGTCAAGTGTTTGGATAGTTATTTCGGCTTTGCCATACTAAGTCTAACTCTTATACTAAGGCCCCTTTGAAAAGACCTCTAAAAGTGAAGTGAAGTGAATTGAGTATTGCAATCTGATATAATAGGCAAGGGCACCCCATGCAATCTCACCAATTCACGAATGTACAATTTAGCATACTATTCGACACCATAAGTAGTATTAACTGATAAAGAGTGAGATAATTTATCATCCTATCAATCGCAACCCACATGGAATCAAAATCCTTTCTAGTCTTAGGCACCCAACCAAAAAATCCATATTAATAACCTCCCACTTCCAAGTAGGAATCTCGATGTCTTTGGTTAGGCCACCCGCTCTTTGATGTTCAACTTTAAGTTTTTGGCAACTATGACAACTGGAACCAAATTTGGCAATGTCCCTCTTCATGCCTCCTCACCAATACACTTCTCTCAAATCTCTATACATTGGTTAGAACTGGGGTGAATAGAATATGAAGTACCATGGTCCTCACCAAGGATTTTATCCCTCCAACCATCAACACAAGGCACACACAAACTACCTTTGTATCTAAGGGTACTATCTCCCTCTTGGGAGGAAACCTCCACCTCACCATCCCTTACCAATGCCTTAAATCCCAATAATACAGGATCAAAATTCTGCTTAGCTTTTACTAATCAACCAATGAAGATTTAGAATCAACAATACAATAAAACCACCATTGTCAACCTCTTCCAACCTAACCCCCAATCTAGCCAACCGATGCACCTCCCTAACCACCCATTTTATCACCACCATCGATATGTGATAGGCTACCCATAGACACCCTACTTAAGGCATCAGCCACAACATTAGCCTTACCAAGATGATAATGCACACTCAAGTCATAATTCTTAAGAATTTCTAACCACCTCCCCATCTCAAGCTAAGGTCCTTCGAATGAACGCATATTAGAGACTCTAGTGAACAGTAAACAGATCAACATGCACCCCATATAACCAATGACATAAAATTACGAAGTAAAACCATGACGGCTAACTCAAGGTCATTGGTAGGATAATCTTTCACATGCATCTCAAATTATCTAAAAGTGTAGTCTCCCACCTAACAATCTTACATTAATACACAACCCAAGCAGTCTAGGAGACATCACAACACAAACAACCCTTTCCACATCCTTCCTGTAAAGACAGGATAGGAGCAGATATAAGCTGATCTCTCAAGATTTGGAAACTCTTTTCACATTCAACGGTCACATAAACTTATCCTTCCTTTGGGTGAACTTAGTCATGGGAGAAGCAAAAGAGAAATCATTCACAAACCTCCGATAGTAACCCGCTAAGCCTAAGAAGCTCCTAATATCTGATGGAGTCATTGATCCAGGATGGTTTTTATTCATATATTCCACCTTAGGTTCAACCTTAAAACCATCCCTCGATACCAATGACTATCACGATCCAAGCCTAGAGCCTAGACGTGACATGATGCAAGGGGAACCCAGAGGAAACCCAAGTAAGCCTCTTAGAACATTATTGCACACCCTTGGTCGTAGAAGCAACAAAACAAGCATAAAAAGATAATAAAGTGGGACATCAAGAGCTAAAGGAAGCTCTTTCATATTATATACATCAAGAACAATATAGTTAAGGCTCTTAGCATAGATACATAACATGTCCAACAAAGACCTCTAATACATAGATAAGAGCGGGGCCAAGACAAGGCAACTGTGCTCACCCTCATAGTTAAAATAGAATATAAGGAAGAATATCTCAGTACATAATAATAGAAACATAGACTAAGGTCCCCAAAGTAGAGGACTCACCGGCTAGCTTGAATGGTATTGAACTAGCCACGTGGAGGAGGAGGATCATCAATTTAGGCCCCGGTTCCTACATGGTGATATCATGTAGGCAAAAGTGTGTGTTAGTACGTTTGAATGTACCAAGTATGTAGGATGCAATGCAACAAGAGAATGGAATCATAGTCAAATTGCGTAATATTAGGCAATAGGCGTAACATGACAGTATGATATGTATGATCAATGCATAAGTAAAACATGATTAAGTAGTTCATGATAAATAGGATATCATATGTGTAGAAAAGACCAAGATAGATTTCTAAAGTACAAACCCCTTGGCAGGTTGGTGATGATGTTGCCCCATCACATAGGTGATGAGGTACAAACCCCTCACTAGGTTAGTGACTATGCTGCCCCGTCACCCCGGTGAAGAAGTACAAACCCTTCACTAGGTTGAAAAGTACAAACCCCCATCTAGGATAGTGATGATGCCACTCCATCATTAGGTGGAGAAGTACAAACCCCTCACTAAGTTGATGAGTACAAATCACATCTAGGTTATCCGGGTTCTTAGTCCCCTCGGATTGGGCATGGTCTAATGCAACACAATATATAGAATTTATCATATACATAAGCTCAATTCATCATCATATAGTCAATAATATCATATCTTATGCTTTCGCCCTTCAATTTCTCAAAAAAACACATCTGAACATTTCATCAAACACTTAGTAGGTGTGTAATGCTAGTATAGAACCATGAAATATAGAGGTGAAATCATGCAAGAAAAGCTATTGTAAAACCATCAATTAACACCTTGCAATACCCTCAAGAAGCATACATTAAAACTGCTCCTCAAATCTTATAATAGATCAAAGATTTATAGCTCAAAACAAAGCAAAACAGTCATAATTTCATATAGCCTTAACATACCGTGCAGTGAATTTCATAATAAGCAAGACCCATTTGGAAATCAACTTTAAATCATGCAATTCAAGTAAAAGGAGTCTTGGGTATCATGGATGAAAGAAACCTACATACTTTAGCTTGGAGATGAACTTGGTGAAGATTGAAGATGGAGACTTGAAGCTTGAAGAAGAACCTTGAAGGAAAACCTTTGTTTCGAATGAGGGTTTGAGACTTTAATTTTGGGAATGAAAATATGGTTGAGTGTTTGAGTGAGCATTGGGAAATGTTTAGGATGATATGACGGTTAAACAAGGCTAAGTGTAGGTAACATCAAGATTGGGAACACTTAGGCCCAAAACTTAAATGCCTTGGACCGCACATAAAATCACTGGATAGAAAAAATACACTTCTCCGAGCCCTGGAGAGGATGTGAAGACAACTTCTCTTCATTTGCGCGCCTTTGGAGCATCGCACCAGGGACACGGAATGCTCACTGTTATTTGTCACTTGAAAAATCATAATTGCTAATCCTTTGCTCTTACAACAGGGTCAGACCCTTTTTCCCCTAATTTTGACCCTCTAAACAAGAATATGAAGTTGAATTTTCGATATCCCAAGGAAATTAAGACACATGGAATATAAAATTTCAGGCATTTCGAGGCATATTTTCGGGCACTTGTTGGGGTCTTTTCGATGACCTAGGGAGGTCACCTCCTCTAACTAAAATTCACGCTTCACATACTTAGCATACAACTCCTTGTACCCTAGGATAGGCAACAGTACACCCAAATGGTTCACAAGCTCTAAATAGTTCAATACATCATCACTAGTGACTACCATAATCATGACATAGTAGGACTAAAGACCCCATTCATGAAACCCATAGACATAACCGGACATAAGTCAAACCAAAAGGTACTACCCCAAATTCAATGTATCAGGAAGGACTTCACTAACCCCTTGATCACCG
>JAOTQR010105385.1:0-27570 GCA_025774065.1 Solanum ossicruentum | reverse complement strand
CATCTTTAACCCTCACAAGATGATACAAACACCCTCTAGAAATCAACTTATGGGCTTTAATGCATGAAATGAATCTAACCCTTGATCACCACATCTTGACTTTCCACTCAAGGACGGGTTCATTAGGAAATTGGAACTTGACTCTACGTGTTCTACAATCAATAGAAGCATAGTAGTCATGCAACTAATCCATCCCAAGAATGACATCAAAGTCTACAATGTCTAATTCAACAAGATCACAAGGCAACAACTTACTCAAAATACAAATAGGACAACTCCTATAAACTTTCCTAGAAACAATAGAGGCACCAATAGGAGTAGACACTTCATATGACTCATACAACAATTTGGGAGCAACATGGAACTTTTTAGCAACAAGAGGAGTAACAAAGAAAAGAGTGGCACCCAGATCAATCAAAGCATACACATCAAAGTCAAAGATTTGCAACATATCGGTAACAACATCGTGGAACTCACCAACCCCTTACCTTCCATGTAGAGCATAAAATCGGTTGTGCCTTAGGGCACCACCTTGAGGACGGCCTCTACCTAATGGAACCGCATTAGCACCCCGAACCTTGCCACGGTTTCTTGGACAATCTACTTTCTTGTGAGCAAGCTCCCTACAACCAAAGCAAGCATTAGCACCCTTCAAACACGGACCATTATGACCCTTTCCACATCTAGGACGCAGATCATTAGGAACCATGCCACCCATACCTTGAGGTATAGGGGCGTTTTTGGCAAACTCCCTATTGGTAGCATGAGGAGGCCCTTGACCTTGATGAACTTAGCACCCTTTTGGAATTTACCCTTAAATCGGGCCCTCTTGGCCTCATGCCCCTTCTCTTCCTCAATTTCTCCTCTTCTATTTGCTCGGCACATGTCATCAATCGAGACAAGTCCATGTCACTAATAAGCAAGGCGGAACAACATTTTTCACTCACCAAGTCGGAGACCCCCATCACAAATTTATTCATCCTCAATCTAGGATTGACCACCAAGTGAGAAGCATACTTTGAAAGTTGATTAAACTTGAGGGCATACTTCCTCACACTCATGGCACCTTGTTTCAAGTTCATAAACTCTACCAACTTTGCTTCTCTAAAGTCAAGAGGGAAAAATCGATTAAGGCCAATTTGAACTACTCCCAAAGCACCACATTACCAATCCCCTTCTCACCCTTCTATTGCTCATACCAAATTTGTTCTACCCCTTTGAGTTGGTACACCGCCAACTCTGCCTTTTGCATTTGGCCCAACACCGATGATATTCAAGATTTTGTAGACCTAATCAATGAACTTTTGTGGATCTTCATCCACCTTTGACCCATGAAAAATCGAAGGATTCATCCTCATAAAGTCTCTTACCCTAGCTCCCGGGGTATTAGCATGAGGGGCTTAGGTCCCTTGTTGAACTTGGTTGGCCACCACTTGGGTATACATAGTCAGAGCATCCCGGAGCTCACCATTGGTAGGTTTCTCCTGGGAGTTAGGGCGCATCTTCCTCTAGTAATTGGCATGATCTAGCATAGTAAAGAACAATTGTTAGGAAGGAAAACTCACTACAACTCTATAGCACGACATTGAAGATGAAGAAGGGAAACATTTCCTAAAATGCCTCATAACCTCCTATTCATAGTCATGGTGCGCTTCACAACCATGAATAAGACTCTAATCGACGTGGTGTGTTGTACTCCGAAGATCTATTAACCTAGTGCTCTGATATCAAATTTTTCATGACCCAAGCCTAGAGCCTAGATGTGACATGGCGAATGTGGAACTCGAAGGAACCCCAATCAAGCCTCTCAAGTTATTATTACACATCATTGGTCGTAGAAGCGCGTAAAAAGACATAAAATAAGATTAAGGGGCAATGGGGCTAAGGGGTAGCTTGCAAAACAACATCAATAAGGGCCAGCGAGTCATAGCTTGTAACATAGATACATAACTTGTCCAACATACATCTCTAAATACAAGGATAGAGGGGGGGGGGGACCAAGACAAAGCTACCAGACTCACCCTCATAGTCAATAGAACATAAGAAAGTGTCTCAGTACATTGATAATGACAACATTGACTAAGATCTACGAAGTGGAGGACTTACCAACTAGCTTTGAATAGTACCGATCTAGCCACGTGGATGGGGACAAAGATCAACTTGGGCTCTAGTTCCTACATGGTGATATCATATAGGCAAGAGTATGTGTTAGTACGTTTGCATGTACTAAGTAAGTGGGATGCAATGCAACAATAAATAAACATCATACGCAAAATGCATACATTAGACAATAAGCATAGTATAGCAATATGACATGGATGTCAATGCGCAAGTAAAATATGCTTAAGTAGCTCATGCTCATATCGGAATCATATGTGTAGAAGAGACCAAGCTAGCTATTCAGGATATAAACCTCTTGGTAGTTGTGTGGTATAAACCCCTCACATGGTTCATGATAATCACACCTTATCAACACGGTGACGAAGTATAAACTCGTCACATGGTTGATGGATATAAACCTCTAACATGGTTACCTGGGCTCTTGTCCCCTCGGATCGTGTATGGTCTAATGCAACACTTTGTATAGAATTTATTATATGCTCTAGTGCAACACTTCATATAGGAATAATCGTATATATAAACTCATTTCATCATCATAACATCATTCATATCATATCTCATGCTTTGAACCTTCATTTCCTCAAGAAACCCTAGCTGAACATTTTATCAACACTTGGGGGTGTGAAATGGGGGTAAAATACCATGCAACTTAGAGATGAAATCATGTAAGAAAATCTGCAGTAAAATCATCAATCAACACCCTGCAGCACTCCCAAGACATTCACATCAAAACCCCTCATCAAATCCAACATTAGATCCAAGATTTAGAACTCAAAACATGCTAAAACATCCATACTTTCATGAACTAAAATCACTGTGCAGTAAATTTCTCAATATATAAGACCCACATGTAAAATTCACTTTAAATCATACAATATTAGTAAAAAAGAGGCTTACGCACAATGGGTGAAAAGACCCAATGGTTCAACACCACATATTTTAGCTTTGGAGAAGTTCTTGGTGAAGTTTGAAAATGGAGGCTTGAAGCTTGAAGAAAATCCTTAGCTCCGGATGAGGGTTTTGAGTCTTGAATTTTGGAGTGAAAATATGGCTGAAGTGTTTTGGGGAGTATTGAGAAACGTTTAGGATGATATAAGGGTGAAATTTGGCTAAGTATAGATAAAAACACGTTTGGGAAAACTTGGACCCAACACTTAGAATATTTGGACCACATAGGAGAAACACTGCCAAGGAAAAGAATATTTAGACCACATAGGAAAAACACTGCCAAGGAAAATACACTTCTCCACGTCGCGAAGAGGATGCAGAGAAGGGATTACACTAAAGCACGCCCTTGACATATCGCAGAGGGAACGCGTAAACCTCGCTGGAATTCGTCACTTAAAAATTTATAATTGCTAATCTTTCGCTCTTAAATCAGGGTTAGACCCTTTTTCACCTAATTTTAACCTCCCTAATCACAAATATGAAGCCGGATTTTCGAAATAATAAATGAATTTTAAAATATATGAAAATTAAAATTTCTAACATTTCAAGGCACATTTTTGAACACTTTTTGAGGTGATTTAAAGACATTCTCTATTTAACTTATGGTTTGCTTTTTCTGTCAGCATGTCTGTTTGTCCAGATTTTGGTCTAATTTTGATTGTATTTTTTGTTATATTTATGAATTTTGAAATAAGACATTGGTTTTTTTAGTCTGTTGGCTGGTTTATTGTGTAATTTTGGTTTAATATAATTACTTATTGTTAAGGCATTCTCTAAGATGGGATATATCGATGAATCAGTCATTTATGTGAATTTCATTTTATAATGAATTTGACAACTTGTATTCAAACAAACATATTAACATATTTTAAATCAAAATAAAACCAACAAAAATTTTAAAAAATTAATTGTGCGTTTTAAAGATAAAATACTACCATTTATAATGTGTACTCAAACAAACTTACAAACATAATTTAAATCAAAATAAAACAAAAAATATATCAAAAGTTTTATTGTGCATATTTCACTAAAAACATCACCAATTACAAACCAACCTATTAACATATTTTAATACCAAAATAAAACCAACTAAAATCAAAAAGAAAATTGTGCATATTTACTGCAAAGTCAACCCATCAGCAATAGAGAGTATATAATGTGTATGACTTTGATAATTATAATATACTTCATAGAAAAAATTGAAAGTAGATTCCAATATGTTTCTTCAGTAATTACAATCATTAAATGAAGGAGAGACCAAAAAAAAATCTAACTTTTTCACCCAATTCCCAAAAGAACTTTAAATTAATGATAGTCTGCACACTCCATGCATTAATTGGAAACTTTTAATGATGATTATTTTTCTCCCACGTTTGGTTTTGGTCGTTTTTTAATCCTTCTTTTTTTTGGATTTTTTTCATATATGTATATTTTTATTTAAAAAAATATTAATATTTGATTATAAATAAATTTTGTTTTGTAATATAGGCCCTAAAAATGTATAAAGATATTTTTTTTCCCTATCTAAAATCATAAAAAAAATTATCTTGAGTAATTCCAAAACCATTACGGTTAAATTAAAACTGAAACTTAGATTTGAAAGAACATATACAAAGAATAAGTTTCATTGGATTGACTGTAAAACATATTAGACGACATGTAACGTCAAAAATGATTACCGCATAAATTTATTTTGCAACTGCCTATCCATTTGACTTCAAGTCTTGCATTATTTTCTACATATATTTATCTTGATCTGATGATACTCAATAAGATGCCACAAAAAATTTTGTTCACGACTCATATAATCAATGACCCTGAGTCTATAATCCATATAAGATAAAATTCAGTTAGTAAAGCAATCCTATAGCCATACATATCACAAAAAATGTATTTTCAAAATGTTAATATTTTTTAGCATGATGCAATCATGAGCAAATTTTTCTTGATGTGACAGTTTTAGCACTTTATCTTATTCTTGTCTATTTTTTGAGAAGTTAATTTTCTTTTTGAAATTTAACCTGTTCTTTTTCTTAGATGGTCCTTCCCCAATCTCTTTACCATTTTTGTTATTTTTTTCAATTTTTGTTTGTGTTCTAAATCTTTGCAGCGCTAAGATGCTTGCCTTCAAGCTTAACATGATGGGCCACATTAGAAAATATTTTGATGAGTTATTAAGGGTCAAGTTAACTTCTAAGTGTTCCCAATTATTGAAAAGTGACTTGACCACCTTCTTTGGATCCTCTACCACAAGCTACGATTCCAACGGTTGGACCAAGTGCCTCTACTCTAGGCTCTCTTGAATGTATTCTCACCAAGTTTGAGAGGAAAAATAGAATGAAAGACTTTATTATCTTTTTGGATCACGAAATATCAATTGGAATCAAGTAATATCACAAAGAAAACAAAGAATTGAGTTTTTCTAGTGTGTTGTAGCCTCACGAAAAGAAGCATAAATATTTTTGTATCATTCTGTAAAATTTTATTAATTTTGTATGTTCATTGTATGATAAAATCGACGAATCTAAAGATATATTAACGATTTTGTCACAAGCTAACTATTGTGATCAGCACGCACACTAAATCCTCTATGGGTGAATCATATCTTACCAATTATATTTGTAGAATAAGATCGACAACCTAAAGATAAAATACTAATTTTATTACAACCTAACCATCGTGACAGGCATCCATACTAAATCCTCCACGGATAAATTATATCTTACCACCTATACGCTATAACCGATTATCTAAAGTATGATTAAGATTAACGAGTGAAAATCTAATAAGATAAATGTGTGAAAATCTAATTAATACAATCATCAAGATCTGAAAGTCATCGTACAAAGAGTAGTATGTCTAACAATGTCTAAGAGTAGGAAAACTGATCAAATAAAATAATATTAAAAAAGAAATAGCATTTTTCTCGGATTGATCTACTAGCTGCGCTGGATATATAAAATATTTGGGTCACAATTTGCACTAAAATAAAATAAAGGAGTAGCATCTATAGAAGCAGTAGATGCAAAGACTAATAATAAGTAGATATATAATGCCAAACAAACTAAGTAGACATCTACAACAACGCATAATCAATTAACTTTAACAATTGAAGTAGTCAACACTAGCCAAATAAATAACCTCATTCCTGACATATCAATGTGAAATAATTACTGGAGTTGTGAGTTTGTTAATCGAGATTGGTGAGATATGGAGGCTATACAGTTGTAAATCAGTATGGTTATAGTTTCATTATTAAGTGTGACTGCTTTATCACTTATCTGTACAGACATGCTAAAATGACTTTGTTATGATCGACCTGCTAGGTATCCATGTACCATAACACATGTTTATAAGCTTATATCAGACTCATCATCAGAATACTACTTATATTCTCAATCATTCTAATATAGCTCTATATATTCTCTTTTCAGTTGTTTCTCTGGATAATAACAAGTACACAATCAATATTAAAAGTGCACGTCCTAATTATAAGTCATTTAAACACAGGCTTCAATAGTTTAACAATTCATCATATACTAGTTTTTCAATTATCACAGAAGCCCAATTCATGGAGTCTTTACTCTATTAATCTCCTTAAAATAATTTTTATGCTAAAAGATTGATTTTTATTGGACTCTAGGTCTACAAAATATCATAATCATATATTGGAACATCAATTTGATTCTAAGAGATGTTGACTAAAAATTTAGAAATAAAATATACACTAATACGTCAACCCATAAATTTTCATGAACTCTGGAGTTCTAACCCATAAATTGTTAGTGCTAAAATGTTTTGATTAATGATAAACTGCAGGGACACATCAAAAAGAAAACAATGGAAATTTGTTGCTACATCTAGCATGATACTACATCTGTTGAAGATTTCGAGTTGATAATGAAATAGGTGCCTATTTTCTGTGATAATACAAGTGCTATAAATCTATCTAAATGCATTGTGCATCATTCTAAAGCTAAACATATTGACATTAAGTATTATTTTATTCGTGATCATGTGAAAAATGATGATTTTATATTAAATTTTGTCAACATAGAAAATCAACTCGCGGATATTTTTATAAAACCATTGCATGAAGAAAGATTTTCATATCTGCAAAAAGAAGTATATATTATTCCCTTTCCTCTTAAAACCTTTAACAAATATTTTTTTCCTTTAGGGTTATTTCTACTTTTCCAAAATTTTTGCAAAAATCCTTTTTGATTCCGCCAAGGGAGAGAATATGCTCAGCTACTTTATTTTTCTATTACTGTTCTGATTGCATTGCATATACGTTGTCTAAGAAAACACGTACAAAGACATAAGAAGTCAACCAAGTCAACTAGGGCTCACACAGACAGGGGGAGCCTCGTCAAAATCCCAGGAAGCTTGAAGATAGGGGGAGCCAACTAATTAACAAGGAAGTGTTCATATAGCAGCTCCAAATGTCATCATCAAAAAGGGGGAGATTGTTAGTGATAAAATATTTTTATTAATATAAAATTGCAGGAACACATCAAAAAGGAAACAATGAAAATCTGTTGCTACATCTGGCATGATACTAAAAGAGTCTGATAGCAAGTATAAAAGGAAAACAAATATATCAAGATTCAGATGAGATGCTGATTGAAAATCTGATAAGATGCTGATTGATTATCTGATGACAAACAAAAAAGAAAAGCATTCAAAATGAAATAAATGTAGAAGATTGAGCAAATCTGGGAAATCAATCAAAGATCAATCAGTCAAGCACAAAAGGCAAATCAAGGAAATAAATAAAGAGCCTTAGATCAAAAAGATCAATCAAAAATGGAAAAATCTAGAAGATCAATCAGATGCCATGGAGAAGATCAATCAGATGACAAATCTAATTTAAGAAGATTGAGAAGATAAAGATTCCAATCTTAAAGGGAATAAAATCAATCATGCAACCAAAAGGAAAGCAAATATACTGCAACACTGGCGAAAGGAAAGAGATCCAATTGGGATAAAAAGATAGCACTGGAATATCACAAAAGGAAGGAAAAACAATCAAGAGAAGATTAAACAGCTGCAAAAGGAAAGAACATCCAATCCGAATGGATATATCCCCAATCACCCATAACATCCTTGATTGGAAGAACCCTTTGGGTCATGTAAATCATCAACGACTAGTTTTCGTTGGAAGCCTCCTATAATAGCCTCCTGTAGACATAGTAGTTTCTGTACTTTTGAGAAAATAATCTAGATTGAAAAACATCAATATTCTACTCTACAAAGCATTGTACTCTTGAGTGTGACCAATTGTAAAGAAAGAGAGAAAAAGAGTGGGGTTTTCTAGGCTAGGCTTTCTTGAGAGGAGTTGAAAAAGAAATCTGATATGCGCATCAGATCGAGACAAAAATAGTTTGTAAACACCTTTCATTTGAACTATAAAGGAACCCTACTGACCCAAGGGGATTGGACTAGGCACCACATTAGTGATCTGGACCAGTATACATCACTGTGTCTTTTACTTTCTGCTTTACTTGTAAGTTACTGTCTTAATAGATTACCTCTTATACTCAGTCAACTATCGACTAAAATTTTAATTCACCCTCTTCTTGACTATCAATTCGTATCAGAGCAAGGTCTCAGTTCATAAGTCTAACAACTTGTGAGAAAAGATCACAATGGCCAACTATCAAATTCCTGGCGCTATTCTTCAAGATGGTCACTCCTCAAATCATCCTTCCTACTTCAATGGTCAGCACTATTCTCACTGGAAGGAAAGGTTCAGAACATTTGTCCAATCCACTGACTATCAGGCTTGGCTGGTTATCTAGAAAGGTCCCAAAACTGTCACTAGCACATCTGCTGAAAAGCATGTAGATTTGGAATCATTTGAAATCACCAAAGATCAATAGGAGGTGCTACAGACAAATGCCAGAGCCATCAATCTTCTTTATTGTGCCGTAAGTTAATCCGAATATGACAAGATATCAACCTGTGAAATGGCAAAGGAGACGTGGGACAAATTGGAGGTAACTTATGAAGGAATAAGCAAGGTCAAGAAAGCTCGTATAAATGCTTTGGTTAATGAGTATAAACTATTCAAGATAGTTGATGATGAAAATATCGAAACCATGTTCTCCAGATTTGGAAAAATAGTAAGCGAACTGAAATCTCTAGGTACGGTGTATGCAAATTCATTGCAAGTCAGAAAAATTATATGAAGTCTTCCCAAAGCGCGGGAAACTAAAACTGTTGTTCTCGAAGATAGTGATCTGCAAAATATTACATATGATGAGCTACGTGGAAACATCATGGCTTACGAACATTATCACGTCCAGCGATATAAAAAAGATGATAAGAAAAAGTTAGTCGCTTTCAAAGCAGAAATTGTTACTGAAGAAGAAGAGCTAGATGAAACCAACAATAAGGGAATAGAGCTAATCATGCGACAGACAAAAGCTCAGACAACTAAGACAAATATCGTAGAAAAAATTAAGGCAAAATGAGCGAAATGATGATCGATGCTACCATTGTAGAAGACCTGGACATATTCATAAAAATTGCCCCGAGTTGAGAAGAAGCAATTCCTGCAAGGACAGCAACTCAAAGTCACTTGGCGTATGGAGTGATGAAGAAAGATCAGAGGAAGATCCAGCTGAGACTGCTAACACTTGCTGGTGAAACTAGTGAGGTGAGAACCCTTAAATGTCCTAACTGTTATGACCTTCAAAACACTATTGATATGCTTTCTAACGAACTTCAAAAGGTCATTCACGAATATAACAAAATTTCCAATGAAAGAAAAATTGGGAAATTCTTCTTGAAGGAAGTCAAGTTGAAGTTGACTTACTCCAAAAGGAAGATACGTTCAAATAATTTTTGAAAACCATCAAGTCAATATTCCTTTCGTTCCTCAACAGCTTTTCAAAATATCAAATCTAAAACTAGCAATTTTTAAGTAACAATTCTTACAAACCCACCTATTTTACTTGTGGTGAAATTGTCCACAATCCTTCAGGTGTAACACTCTAAAAGCTGGCATATTGATTTGGAGACTGAAAGTCTCCACCACTAAAAATCAAGGACGCAATGGATATTGGAGACCTAAAACAAATTAATTGTCTATTGATGCAAGCACCTAAAAACAAATCTTACAAGAAGGGAATGTGAGTCATGGATAGCGAGAGCTCAAGACACATGATGGGAAAGAAAGAAAATTTCAAAATGTTAAGAAATTCAACGGAGCATATGTTAGGTTCGGTGACAATACAAAAGGCAAAGTAACTGGAGTGGGTACAATTACAATTAGCCCATCATGCGATCTCATTGAAGTTTACCTAGTAGATGGACCAAAGCATAATCTTCTGAGCATTAGTCAACTCTATGATGCTGGATTTAACGTAAATTTCAGTGCCGTGAAATGCACCATCTCGAATTTATCAAAGAACATTACTATCATTGGAGATCGTGTGGAAAACATATACGTGTTGAACAATGTCGATATTCCTACTCTCACATGTCTAACGGCTATTACAAATGATCCATGGATTTGACATAGGAAACTTGATCATGCCAGTATCTATGCAATTGAAAAACTATCTAGATTAGATCTAGTCATTGGACTGCCAAAGTTAAAATTCAAAAAGAATCATCTGTGTGATGCTTGCCAGTTCGGAAGACAGACAAGATCCTCATTCAAAGCCACGGACAACGTTAGAACTTCAAAATCTCTACAACTACTGCACATGGATCTCTTTGGGCCTACTAAGACGGCAAGTATTAGTGGTAAACGTTATGCTTTTGTAATTATTCATGATTACTTTCATTTTACCTGGGTTATCTTCTTATCTCATAAGCATGAAGCCTTTACAAATTTTGAAGTTTTCTGTAAAAAGATTCAAAGAGAAGCAGGATACTTTATTACGTGCATTCATAGTGATCATAGAAGAGAGTTTGAAAATAAGCTCTTCGAAGACTTCTGCAACAATAATGGCATCTTTCAGAACTTCTCGTCACCTAGATCTCCACAGCATAATAGGGTAGTTGAATGAAAGAATCAGTCACTACAAGATACTTCTCGTACCATGTTGTTGGATCAAAGGCTACCTGACCATTTTTGGGCCGAGGCAGTTAGTACAACCTGTCATGTGCTGAACAAGTATATGATCAGATCCATTCTCATATGAATTTTGGAAAGGAAAAATGCCCGACATCAGCTATTTTCACCCTTTTGGATGCAAATGTTATATCCGCAACAATGATAAGAACAATCTTGGTAAGTTTGATCCACGAAGCGATGAAGGTATTTTTCTAGGGTATTTTCCTTCTCGCTGAGATTTTAGAGTCTTTAATAAGCATAGGCTTAGTGTTGAAGAATCTGTACATATTGTTTTTGATGACTTTAACCCAAGTCTGCAGCTCCCTGAGGATGATTCTCCTGTTCAAACTACTGTACACTCTTCCTTTACTAACACTGTTCAAACAGAGGAGTCGACTCCCAGTCCTGAGATGTCGCCTGCCCTTTATGAAAATATTGTAGTTACAAAAGTATGGAGACATAGCATAAGTTATTTAAATGAATTCATCATAGGAAATACTTCAGATAGGATGCAAACCAGGGCATCCTTGAGGAAACAAGCATCTATCGCGCTTGTCTCTCAAATGGAACCAAAGAAAGTCGATGAGGCTCTTAAAGATGAGTATTGGATAACAGCTATGAAAGAAGAGCTCAAGCAATTTGACAAAAATTAGGTATGGACTCTCATTGAAAAACCAGTAAATTGTTCTGTCATTAGTACAAAATGGGTCTTCCGGAACAAAATGGACGAAAATGAAAACGTGATCAGAACAAGGCCAGGCTGGTTGCGCAAGGTTACTCTCAACAAGAAGGTATAGACATAATGAAACTTTTGCTCCAGTAGCAAGGTTAGAATCCATTTGCATCCTTCCTGCATATGCTTCTTTTTACTGTTTTAAACTCTTACAAATGGATGCCAAAAGTTCTTTTCTAAACGGGTTTATTAAGGAAAAGGTTTTTGTAAAACAACCCCCTGGGTTTGAAGATCCAACTTTTCCTAACCATGTTTTTTAGCTATCCAAAGCTCTTTATGGACTCAAACAAGCCCCTAAGCTTGGTATGAGTGCCTCAGCAACTTTCTTCTTGAAAATGATTTTAAATGGGGGAACATTAACACCACTCTCTTTGTTCCAAAATTCAACTCTAATTTGCTTATTGTTCAAATCTACGTTGATGACATTATTTTTGGTAGTCCTAACACATCTTTGTGCGAGAACTTTGCTACTCTTATGAAAGGAGAATTTGAAATAAGCCTCATGGGAGAGCTCACTTTTTTCTTGGGACTTCAAATCAGACAAACCAAATAGGGCATTTTCATTTGAAAAAGTAAATATGCAAAAAAGCTGATTAAACGGTTCAAATTGAACACTAGAAAGGCCTACGGAACTCCTATAAGCCCTTCCACCTGCCTAGAATCAGATCAAGATGGAAAAAGTGTCAACGAAAAAATGTATCGAGGTATGATTGGGTCCATACTCTACCTCACTGCAAGTTGACCCGACATCATGTTCAGTGTCTGCAAATGTACCAGATTTCAATCGACTCCCAAGGAGTCTCATTTGACTACCTTAAAGAGAATAATTTGCTATCTCATCGGAACCACCGACCTTGGCCTATGGTATCCAAATTCTGCCACCTTTTCTCTAACGGGTTACTTAGATACAGATTTTGCAGGTGTCAATTACTAGGCAAATCACTCATATCCTGGCAAAGCGAAAAACATACTTCGGTTGCTCTATCAACTACTGAATTTGAATACATGATCATAGGAAGCTGTAGCACTCAATTACTTTGGATTATGCATCACTTGAAGATTTCGAATTTATAATGAAACAAATGCCTATTTTCTGTGATAATACGAGTGCTACAAATCTATCTAAATACACTGTACATCATTCTAGAGCTAAATATATTGACATTAAGTATCATTTTATTCGTGATCATGTGAAAAATGCTAATTTTATTTTAAATTTTGTCAACACAAAAAATCAACTCGCAGATATTTTTATAAAACCATTACATGAAGAAAGATTTTCATATCTTCAAGAAAAATTAAATATTATTCCCTTTCCTCTTTAGAACCTTTTACAAATATTTTTTCCTTTAGTGTTATTTTTACTTTTCCAAAATTTTTGCAAAAATCCTTTTCGATTCCGCCAAGGGGGAGAATATGGACATCTTCTATATTTTCCTATTACCAGTTTTGATTGCATTGCATATACTCGGTCTAAGAAAATAGGTACAAGGACATAAGAAGTCAACCAAGTAGATTAGGGTTCACACAGACAACGAGAGCCTCGTCAAAATCGTAGGAAGCTCGAAGACAGGGGGAGCCAACTAATTAACAGGGAAGTGTTCATATAGCAGCCCCAAATGTTACCATCAAAAATGGGGAGATTGTTAGAGCTAAAATGTTTTGATTAATGATAAACTGCAGAAACATATCAAAAAGAAAACAATATAAACATGTTGCTACATCAAGCATGATGCTAAAAGAGTCTGATGACAAGCATAAAAAGATAACAAATATATCAAGATCCGGATGAGATACTGATTGAAGATCTGATGAGATGCTGATTGATGATCTGATGATAAAAAGGAAAAGAAAGCATCCAAAATGGAATAAAAGGAGAAGATTGAGCATATCTGGGAAATCAATATCAGTCAAGCATAAAAGGAAAAATCAAGGAAATAAATAAAGCAACTCAGATCAAACAGATCAATCAACAATGGAAAAAACTAGAAGATCAATCAGATGCATTGGAGAAGATCAACCAGATGACAAATCTAATTTAAGAAGATTGAGAAGATAAAGATTCCAACCTTAAAGGGAATAAAATCAATCATGCAACCAAAAGGAAAGAAAATATACTACAACACTGGCAAAAGGAAAGATATCCAATCAAGATAAGAAGATAGCACTGGAATATTACAAAAGGAAGGAAAAACAATCAAGAGAAGATTAAAGAGCCGAAGAAGGAAAAAACATCCAATCTGAATGGATATATCACCAATCAAGATTCCCCCTAATATATTTGACTGGAAGAACTCCCTTGGGTCATGTAAATCACCAACGACTAGTTTTCGTTGGAAGCCTCCTATATTAGCCTCCTATAGACATAGTACTTGCTGTACTTTAGAGAAAATAATCTAGACCCAAAAACTCTATTATTCTACTCTACATAGCATTGTACTCTTAATTGTGAACAATTGTAAAAAATAAGAGAAAAAGAGTGAGGATTTCTAGGCTAGGCTTTCTTGAGAGGAGTTGAAAAAGAAATCTGATTTGCGCATCAGATCGAGAGAAAAATAGTTTGTAAGCACTTTTTACTTGAACCATAAAGGAACCCTACTGACCCAAGGGTACTGGACTAGGCACCATATTGGTGATCTGAACCAGTATACATTGTTGTGTCATTTACTTTCTGCTTTACTTTTAAGTTACTGTCCCAATCGACTACCTCTTATACTCAGTTAACTATCGACTATAATTTCAGTTCACCTCCCTCTTGACTATCATAAATCACCATTTAAACCACTCCTTTGATCAATGACTATGCTCTAGTTTGACAGTCTAAGTTCAGTTTGAGATCAGAAGTCAAGGAGGCACGAAGAGACAACAAAAAGTCTTTCCATTTGACTCTCTGAAATTAATTAGGATATTCAATTGAAAAGGCCTCTTACTCTAGATAGGGTATTTTTGTTTTTTGAAATAAGTACGTTTACATTTGACTGGTAACATAGAAAGAGGCAAGCCAAAAGCCTCTCTATTTAGTTCAGCTTTTTGGTCTTACCTACTTCATGGCTTAATTAATATATAAACAAAAAGCCTTTTAGGGCCTTTTTGTTTAAGGGTTGCTCGCCTTTTGAATAGAAGTAAGTGGGACAGTAGATGTTATTTCAAAAAATCAATGTATGAGTTGTGGCTCTCACATTCCACGAATCCTTCAAAAAAATAAAGGCTCATAGGGAGTCAGAAGCAAGCAGAGTAAAAGGTAGGTAAATCTCACATAAGCAGAAGGGGAGAAATTTTCATGAAAAGTGAGAAGTCCTGCCATGGGGGATTTACCAACAACAAATAGATCTTCAATCATTTTTGCTAGTGCTAGTGCCCCCAGAAATTCTTGGATTTCTTGTAATATGAGATTGAACGTCATAACTTTTATTTCTATTTTACTTTTTATTGTTGTTTTTAGAAAATCTGCACAAACAGGACCACATACTTGGTCTCCTGATACTATGGAGGGTCCAACACAAGTATCCCCTTTGATTTATGCAACTACTATGGTAATAACTAGCATTTCCACGATAGTAAGGTGATCCCCTTTATTTCAATACCCATCTATATCTTTGATTGCTATTACTTTTGCTGGAGATATGACATCATTCATTGTGACAACCATAATAATATTACAAAATGATCTAAAGTGGGTCATAGCATATTCAACTCGTGGTGTTATCGAATCACTAGTTGGAATAGTTGATGGAGTAAGGTTACCTCGAAAAATAGCTCTAGGTTAAAAAAAATTGCCTTTGTAAAGTTTTGGAATGAGTTCTTGGATTTATGTGGGAGACTCATAGAGTCATGCTCTAGGTAGGATTGGATCACTTACAATTCATGGGCTCTACGAAGGAAAGAGTCAGGTTAAGAGAATTTTTAATATGATTATTTTTCTATTTGACAAGAACTCATTTACAATCAAAAATCTTCTTTAGTCTTTTTCTCTTTGGAGCTTTGGGACTAAGTCAATTATGTACTATTAGAGTGAAAAACATTCATGCGTAGAAGCACAATTCATAGGATCACAATCTCACATAATATTCTGCTAATGTAAGTAAAAACGAAGTCTAGAAAATATACCTCTTGAAGCTTCTAGACAACTCATTCTTCGTGAAGGAATCCAGGACTATGACCTTCTACAACTATCTGGTTTACTCACTCAATTTTTAAACTTGTGTGGGCAAGTTTTGTTTTCTCAAGAACTGTATCTTTACTCTTCAGACTTCTCCCCTGTTTATCTTTAGATATTCAGGGTTAGGGAAGAAGGCGAAAGACCATAAAATTTTTTGGCTATTTATAGCCAATAATGACTATTGAAATCAATAGTCATAAAACCCATAATATGCCCACAACGTTTTTACCCCGTCAAGAGTTAATATTATGTTTTAATTTCATTTTAAATAAATAATATTTTTATCATTAAAACGAAATATATAGATGGTTAGTTTTTAGACTCTTTCCAGAATATTCTTTTTATTCTTGAGAATTGATCAATAAACCAGACGCAGTAGGGACCGTGGACTTATTAATAGAGGCTTCTTATTATGATAATAATTCGTAATCGAAAGAATTATCATCCCATAATAAATTACAAACTATTCCACTAAAAGCTTATAATTGAACTCATCGATTTAATTTCAAAATCTATCATCACATTTTATTTTAACTCCCCATGTTATAATTACTGACAACAATCAATAAATCTATTCTTTTTGAAAAATAATTTAATTTGTTGACTAAATCAATCCCTTACCACTTTACTTACCTTATTTCACATGATGAATATTAAAATCCACTTGCAGGGTTTTCAAATGAAAACTTATAAGTAATTATAAAGAGGTGTCTTCAACTCGGTACAGAGATACGGTTCTATCAACTAATTATTTCACTAATGCAATTTGTCATTATCTAATCTACTAAGATTTTATCGACTCATTAAAAAGTCACACTTTTCAATAGATTAAAATAATAAATCAAATCACATAAATCATGACAATTATATCACGATTAAGATTATAAACGCATGCAATGAACTAGAGAATTTATTCATAAAAATTCTAGACATAAATAAGTTTCTTAAATTGGTTCGTTCAATACATACAAAATGTACTAGAATAAGAAGTTGGAGTTTAACCACTCCCATAATCAAGATCAGATTATATTTAATCTTGTGTTACGATCAATCAAGATGTTAGTCTTGTTTCATCTTTGATCGTGAACATTAATTTATAACTTTTATGGTCCGATAATTTTAATTTTTCATGCATGAGTTAAAATACTTCATACACAAAATCATCTACAATATAAGTAATGGATACACATATATACAAAATGGTCTATTTAAATCAAGACTTTATTATAACAATATAAATAATCTTTACAAGAGACTCAAAAATACTATAATACAACTACATGGTTAATAGCATATCCCAACACATATTTCCCCTCACATAAGCGCCAACTATGCCTTGTGTCATGCGCCACATTGATCACTTTTGTGTTATACTAAACTTGCTATGGTGACTGACGATCCTCTATAGCAAGTTTTGGTGATGTATCTGGTTCTCTCTATGATGAGTCTCCAATTGCCACAATGGTCTCACTGTGATGGAATACCTACTAAAATAATGGTCTCGCCGCAATAGAATATCCACCACTATAGTTGTGTCTCTTCATAAGATACTCTGTGAAAATTGAGATAAGGCTCATCTCACAACAAGAATCTCAACTACACGATATTGTAACACAAATCAGATGTGATAACAATTACAATTACCATGGATGAATACTCACTCTTAGTCTCAGAATTTCCTTCAGAGGTCAAGGTAACCATGTCAATATAATGACCCTCTAGGTTATTTTTATAATTTCACCTTCATTTCATCAGTTAGAGCTTTCCTATAGCAGCTCCAAGTCATTTATGATTTGCTAGCATTGACAATTCAATCGCCTGGTCAGTTGTTTAGATTTTGTGTAATTTTTCATACTGTGAGGTTTTTTAACTTTAAAAGTTGACTTCGATCAATAAATGCATGTAAATGGTCTCCAAATAGAATTTTGACAGTTTCATCAGCTCCAAATAGCCATAAAAGACTAGAAGCATGATCAGCTGGAGTTTTAACACTTTTAGTGTGAAGTTAAATCATATTTTATTTTAACTTTTAAAATTTGGCCTAAAGTTGACTTTGGTCACCATTGTTGTAAATTGTGTCCGAATCAAAATTCTAACAATGCAGTTTGTTCAGGAATATTGAGTTTGATCTAGAACAATCTTTCATTTTATTTTTGACGCTTCCAAACTTATTCCAAGTCCCTTGATGAATTTTCATTAAAAGTGACCTTTTGGAGTAAGACCCACTTTTTGTCAAAATAATCTCATATAGAAAATTTTGTTTGCACTATTGAGCTCAAAATAAAAAATTTGATAGGGTAATATAGTTCGTTTGCGTGCGTAGGATTCCTAATGAATAACGAGCATCCATGGGTAATTTGAAATTTTTAACTCATCTATTCCAGCTGAGTTGTTGGTGCAAGGTCACTTTGTACTCCACAATTACGCATCTAAGTTTCCATCTGTGTTTGCAGGCTGGCATCTATGTTCACGAAGGTCTATGAAGATTCTCTCCATATTTGTGGGTCATTTAGCCCCCATTCATGGAGGTCTTTTGAGTCTGGTCTTTATTTAAAAGACTGGACATACTGTAGCTCAGTTCCATACTTCAAAACTCAATTTCTAGCTCATTCTAAGTCCAAGTTTGATAACTCAAAAGGCTAAACTGTGCAAATTTTCTGGGATAACACCATGGTGTGATGAAAAAGTACATTAGAGGCTTTATTTGAGCTAAAATTTAGAAAATACCTGCTGCCATTGTGTGTTTTTGTGTGTGAATTTGGGATTTTTTTTTTTTTTTTGCATGATTAATTTTTGGCAATTTTTAGCTCCAAATTTGTGTCTCACTTTAGGACACAAGGTTGGAAAACTATGTAGGACCTTTTATGAGATTAATTTTGAAATTTCTAATGTGGTTCCTATATTTTCATTTTTCACCCTAAAATTGGTCTGCCTCCAAAAATTGTGATTTTAATATCAAAATAGTCATAAATGATGTTGTGATTCTATTTTCAACAACATGGTAGCATTCTGATGTTGTTCCAAAGGGGAAAGTTCGAATGGAGTAGTTTAGAGTACGCGTGTTCGGTCTTCATGTAGGCTACAACTTCTCTTCTTTTTGATTGAGTTTGATTATGTAAATATATGTGGATTTTTAAATATTGGAGCGGGAAACCTATTAGCAGCCTATACTTGATAAAATCCTATTTGGACTATTTGCGGGGTTAGGCGGGTGTGTGAAATGTTATGTTTGATTTCATTGCATCCCGTGTTTCCTTATTTTGGCTTGTTATTCATATTAGAGCATGTTTGGCTATGGTCTAGGCATAAGCTGGTGTTTTCATAGACTTATGATATTTTTAGAGTTGATAAACTATGTTATGCCCGCCTCAGCATGACTTTAAGTAGTGTAGATTCTTGTAGACTGATATAGCAGACTTAAGGAATTAAGATGAGTCTTAGCAAGGTAGTAACTCAGCTATGAGGTCTTATCACCTATAATTCCTATATTATCTTATTTTCTACATTTCCAATCGTTCTTTGAGGCCCATTCGGTACTATATGCGGCTTCAGTTCAATTTTTTGGTCATGGTGAGATGGTTAAAGAATATTAAATAGGATTATAAAGAGTTTCTTATGAATTTTTAGATGTGGAAATCCTTGAACAACTTATTTGGAGATATAGCAACCGAAGTGATTGACAGGAGATTCCATCATCGTTTGAGGTTTGGGCTTTTGTAAGGACCCCGATTTTGTATAGCTTTAGTGATGCTTAGAATTTGGTTACAAAACGTTTTGGGCCAAGATGACACCTTATGGAAACCTCCATGACTGTGGGACCCCTTATATGGGAGCCCCAAATCAATTTAAACTCCTTCATTACTATTTGTTCTTATTCTAAACACTTAGCTTCTCATTCACTCGATTAAATGCTTCTTCTTATCGATGGATTCAAATGAAACCCCCAAGATCAATCTAATTTCACTTTCAATCCTTTATTTCAAGCTTATTTATGTTGTTTTATGCCATCGTGGGTCTCCTACATCAAGCCAAGTTCGAAGAAATTTCATCGGCTAAGTTTTTCACAAGTACTGATAGAAGGGTCAACTTTAAAGGGTCATATCTCTTATATCAAAAGAAACTAGGTGTCCCATGATGTATCAAATTAAACCTCTTTGAATTTGCTTTCCAACACACTTGGTTTCACCTTATTTAGAGTTCTGATGCAGAAGTTATGTCTATTTTCGTAAAGCTCTCTTGTGTTGTGTTGTCACCATTTCTCTAAGGCAAGCCATATGGACACCCACACGGGCAGTGTGGCATCCACGAACTGTGGGATGGCCTTGTGATGAAACAACCGCCTTTTTTCCAAGTAATGTGCCACGTCCAGCCACACGAACTGTGTGGTGTGGCACGTGTCGTGAGGACCTCCATGAGGTTTCCAGAGTGAAAATATTTCTAAGTGTTGAGCCAAGTTACAATTTCCAGATTTTTGTCTATGTGTTGCTTCAAGGGCTCTCCACACAGACTGTGGTATGCCACATGACCTATGTAACTTTAAGTGAGGTGACTTCGGCCAAAAATTCTATCTGATTGATTAATGGGATTTTTGTAAATTCAGTTATTTCTATTGGTCTTTTGGGGATTCCTATGCTATTCAATAGTCATCTAAAGACCTAAAACCTATTTTAAACATTCAAAAACTCACTCCTCATATTTTAAACTCTCTCAAAACAACGCTCAAAAGAACTCTTGGGGATTTCAACATTTGGATCTAGGAACTCAATTCTCCTGCAAATTCATTGGGCAATTCATCATCTTGGTAACCTTAGTTACTTCCAATCAAGGAGACCCAAGCTATTTTCAAGCAATCTACATGAATCTTTTCTTACTTTAATTTAGGATTTTAAAATATTTTGATTCCTTAAATTCCAACAATGAATGGGTTATGTTTATTTATGGATTTACAGATGAATTACACTTTAGAATATTGAAATATATTGTTATTATGAATATTTGAACATGCATGGTCCTTAAATATTCGAATCTAAGTATGGGTGATTATATTATTATTTCAAATGTTGATTTAACTATGTTTCCACTTGAATTTCTTATTATATTGATTTGGATTGAATCTCAATTACCCATGCCATTCTCACATCATTCATAGTATATGCGTTCATGTTCATGAGAATTTACGAAAATTATGTTATGGGTTAAACCCAATTATTTTCTATGATATAATTTTGATAAGATATTGATTATGATAATATTGTGATTACATATATGTCTATTGATTATAGCTCTTTGAGCATTTTGGGTGTTTCTACCATTTATATGAATAGACTATTCTTATGCATGAGTATTATGAGTAAGAAAGTATGGTTTTGGCATTTGAGCCTAAGTATGAACTATTATGAATGATATTTGGCTTTTAAGCCCAATTGTGCATTTAAATATTTTGGAAAGACTTGTATCTCTTTAAAAGCACATATAACTATGTATATTATAAGTATTCTTGTGGGATGACAACTTAGCACCAATAGAATGAGGCTTTCGCTCTTTTTGCTCAAACTATGTGTCTAGCATAGGTTTTCTTTCCAAAACGGGAGACCCGTATGGAAATATGCCTCCGAAATAGGTTTGTCCAAAAGGAGAAGAAATGATACGTATGATACATTTTATGTGAAAATCCTATCCAAAATGTGAGACCCGTAAGAAAGATTGCTTCATACGAAATGGGAGGCCCATACGGTGAAGCATGGTTTACCCTTGGCATGTACACCACCTCTTTATAGATGAGGGGTAATCATTGGGATTCAAAGTAGTACCTCACTTGGTCTTACTTATGTCGGTTAAGGTCACATCCCCACTATATATATTAGCATCATTTGCAATTTATGCATCATGAACTTCATAGCATCTTGTTATATCACCTTCTTTGTTATATATCTCTTTTTATAATTAATATGTGCCTTTGACATCTAACATTATATGAAGATTTTGGTAAGTTACATGCATTGCACCCTGCATACATAGTATATTCAAACACACTAACACATACGTTTTCCTACATGATCTCACCATGTAGGGACCAAAGATTTCTTTCATCCACCGTTTGATGGCTAGATAAAATTTTGAGACATTTGTTGTGGTGAATCCTATCTTCCAAGGACCAGCCGCCATTCCTCTACCTTAAGTTGCTTTTGTTTATGTTATCTATACTTGAGGGTGAGCCCGGGACATTTCTTGGCCCCTATCCTATCTTATGACTAGAGGCATTGTTGGACATCTTATAGACTCTTGTCGTATCTATATGTTATGTATTGTATTTGAACTTTATGATCATGGTTATCTTGTGGTTATGGCTATCATAGATTGTTTTGTGGGAATTATGATATGTATATGTATGTTTGATGTGGAAATGTGGAAGATCCGAAGTCCTGAATTGGCCTCATAGTGTGAGTCATACTTACCCGCTCCTTAGTCATTATGTGTTATATGTTATGTGAATTCATACTAATCCTTTTCCCTAAGTTTTCCCTATAGCGTGAGTCCTATGTTCCCGTCTCTTATAACTATATGTTTAATTTCGAATGTGTTCCTGAACTGATAATGTGAATTTTGGTAGTTTGAGGCTTGTTTGGCGACTCTGGGTTCCCATTCGCCGTGTCACTCCTAGATTCCAGGTCCGGGTCGTGACAAATTTGTACTTTCTACTACTTATTATTTACTCTCATATACTGGAGTGGACATGCAGATTTTGATCCCTTTGAATACATTATCTTATCTCTAGGTAGTATATATCCACAGTTCAAGGTTCAGGATCTGCACTATCCCTTGCAGAGTTCGGCAATATTGACATATCTAATATATGGTGACTCACCCGTAGTTCAAGGTTCGAGCTCTATCCTTTCTTCCATTTCGAGCTTAAGGATTTAGACACTTCTAAAATACCTTAGTTCTACCTAATTTCCTTAAATATTATGTTAACCCATGTGAGTTAAAAGTTGGGACCAAGGTCCAAGAAGTACAAATTTTGAAAAAATTAGTGAGGATGTCCGAGAAAGAAACCCTTCACAGGCCACAGTACACACCACCATCCATGAAGGGGTCTTATTGTAGAACCCCTTAGTGGTATTAGGGGCTACCTTAGGTGGGTGACACCCCGTGGCACCCTTCACGAGTTGGAGTCCCCACCACAAATCGATAAGGGTCTCGTGAAGGGCACCACCTCGAAGCCAAGCCACCTTTGCTCACCATGAACCAGACCACATTAGTTAGTGCTTGCCATTACTATCTTGAAGGAGTACGTTCGGATATAGTTTGGGGTTTTCAGTGACGGTATTTGAATTATTTCCCTCACTCTTAAAAAGGTATCATGGGTAGCTTTTGAATGAACATACCCTTCATTAACTATCCTAATCATCTTAAGTATTGTATTAACTCTCAAGTCCTAAATTCACAAATCCACTCTTCCAAGTTCACTCTCAAGGCCTCTTCTTTACTCCAATTAAAGAATTAATTTAAGACCTAGAAAGTTTAAGCTAACTTCATCCTAATTCCTTCAAATACTTCATCAAGGTATATGGGTTTTCATCCATGGGTACCTTTCTCCCATGGAGCCCAACTGATTTTCCAAATCTCCATTAGTTTCATGCATGTACATTAAGGGTTTTCATGAGTTTGGTTTCAAATGCTTATATTATGATATGGATTATGTTAATATATGCAAAAATGCATGAATTACTTCAAATTGCATGGAATGCTTGATCTACATGTTTTTTCTTACGTATGCTATTGAATTTTATTAAATTTTTTTATTAAATTGCATGGTTATGCATGAACCTATCTTACCTTCACCATATTTAAGCTTATTTAATGCAAACTGATGCTAATATATTATGTTTTCGTACATGATCCCGGTTATGAATGTACAAGGCTTGAAACAAGATTATGAATAGGGAAGTTATGATCCTTGAAGTGACCTAAAATCCAGAAGAGAGACTTTAGGATCCTTAGACCTGACTGAGGACCCTACAATCTTATGAATGGTGTAATGATGATGAGAGTGCACCTCTCACTTTACACGATGTTATGGATGGTGTAATAATGAGGGGAGCGCACCTCCCACCTTATACTAGACATGAAATTACCTACTCACATGCTTGAATTTATGAACTATGAGATTATGATTAAGCTTATGACTATGCGAAAAGTACGAATTATGAACTATGGTAAGTATGATTTCTTGCATATATTATGTATTTTGTGAGGTGTTGACTTAGCATCAGGAGGATCTGAGGATTGGGTCTCACCCACTACTTGAGGCATGGCTTGATTTTAGCAAATTCCATTGTCCCATAATTACATACCACAGTAAGATTATAGCTATCAATAAGGTTTTCCAGATCTATATGGCATATTAGTATATCGCTTTCTTCCTTTATTCTTGCTTTACTTATTTCCTTGCTTATGTGATATTTATCATAGTACCACATGTATATTCTTGTATTTTGTGCCTGTATATTTAGTACATGCAAACGAACTAACGCATATTCTATGCCTACATTATTTCACAATATAAGGATCGTGACTACTCTCCTCCTCATCCTCGTGGCTAGATTCAAATTTGCTTCAAAGATTGTTTAGGTGAGTCCTCATGCGTCAGGGATAAAACCTATTATCTTCTAGCTTATATGGTATGTTTGGATTTATTTTGAGACTATCCTTTATTTTTTTGAGGGTGAGCTAGGGACATGTATTACCTCTTGCCTAGACTATTACTTAAAGGCTTGTTGGATGTGATGTATGGATCTAATATCTTCAGTATTTCCTCTGCTTTATGTTTTAGCTTTATGTTATGTCTCAGCTTTCATTTATCTACATTGATCATAACCTATGAATGTTTATGATACGCTAAGAAGTCTAGTTTGTGGTTCCCTTGATGATCTCATTCATTGTTTCACACCTAGGGCCTAGCTTGGGTCGTGAAAAACTTGATATAAGAGCCCATAGTTTTGAAATGTCCTAGGGAGTCCAACATGTTGTATCAAAGAGAGTCTTTTCATGGGTATGAAACACAATATATCTATGAATAGGAAGCTACAATGCACTATAGGAATCTTCACTTCTTTTATGACTTATATCAAGTCATAAAACTTGATCTAAGGCTTCAAAATTCTAACAATTGCTCTTTGTACTTTTTAGAAAATGCCTCCAAGGAGAGTACGCAAAGGAAAATTCGTGTTGACGAGAATCAAGCTCCCTATAACCCTCTGGGGAATACGTGACTCATCTGAGTTTTGAGCTGCTTTTGTGATGTTGGCCCAAGCTATGACAAATCAGGCTAACCAAGATGTTATTGCTCCTCCTCCTCATATGCCTACTCTGACATCTAGGGTGAGATATTTTTCTTAGATGAACCTCCTGAATTCTTTGGTTCAATGGTATATGAGAATGCTCAAAAGTTTATTAATTAAGTGTATTATATTTGGCCATTATGGGAATGTCATCAATAGAAAGGCAGAGTTGGCAGCTTATCAACTCAAAAGAGTGGCACAGGTATGGTTCAATCAATGGAAATTCGACAGGGTGGATGAAGGACTGGTTCGTTGGAAGACAACCTACATTTATTGATTGCTTCTTCCCAGCTTTAGCTTAGAAAGGAAAATATGATAGAGTTTATCAACCTTAAGTAGGGTAATACAAGTGTTAGGAGGGAGTATGTCGTCAAGTTCACTAAGCTGTCCAAATATGCTTCGTCCTTTGTTGACGACCCCCTTGCTAGAATGAGTAAGTTCATATCGAGGATATCCAACTTGGTTGTCAAAGAATGCTGATCTGCTATGCTTGTTAAAGAGATTGACATCTTTCAGCTCATGATTTATGCCAACAAAATTGACGGTGAATAGCTTAAGTAAAGGAGGATTAGGGAGTCTAACAAGGACCAGTTCGAAGGAGGGTTCTCCAATGCTAGATCAACTGGTGGAAGTGGTCATTTTCACTAAGGCCAGGGGATCATCATAATCTCCACATAAGAGGTTTAAAAAAGATAGTGTGCCAAACCCTAGGGTTCAAGGTGGTGGCAGACAATTTTTTCCTAGGTGTGCTACTTATTGGAAAGCAATAGAGAAAGGTGCTTGATAGGTTTCGGGGCTTGATATGGGTGTGGTAAGATAGGCCACAAACTATTCGAGTGTCTAAGTATGAGAAATAAGATTTTAGAAGGCTGTCCCCAAGGACAAATTTCGTCAGAAGGTCAAAGGAATAGAGGGCTCAACAAGGTAGTGCACAACACAATAAACGATTATATGCTCTTCATGCTAGGCAAGAGGTGGAAGAGACTCCTGATGTGGTTATTAGTATGTTGAAGGTATTTAAGTTTGATATACATGAATTACTTGATTTGAGTGCCAATCTGTCATTTGTTACTCCTTTCCTAGCCACTAGATTTGATAGGTATCCTAGCCACTAGTTTACACTCCCATTGGTGAGCCTATTGTAGTCAAAAGAGTCTATCAAAATTTTTATATTATAGCCATAAAGTCATTCCCTGTGACCTTATTGAACTTAATATGGTTGACTTTGATATCATTCTTGATATGGATGGGTACATGCATGCTTCATATGCCTTGATGAGTGTACAACTTGCACTCATTTCTTGCTCTTTACTTATGAATTTGTGTCGTTAAATTAATAACTCCAGGCTAATTATGCTTTGAATGATGTATGTTATAGGTACATATGGTTTATATTTTGTCTTTTGAGAAGAATTGAAGTTGGAGTTTGAATTAGAGCTAAGAGAAGGTAAAACTACAAAAAATGATGCCTGGCAGTAGTTATACTCTGAGAACGTAGCCATCAAGCCCGTAATTGCGAAGATGTGGCATGTAAAGAAGCGCGAACATGCTAGACCCAGGCATAAAGGCAGTGCACAAAGAAATACAAACTTCACAATCACAGAATTATGAAATTACAATGAATGTATGTCCACCATGTTCTTGACAAAATGCCCTTGTGAAATTTGAGAAAGGTGACAACTATTCTCAGCGAACACGGACATATGCCATGATCATGTTGATTTTAGAAATTCTTAGCTATCGTCAAATGTGGATAACTACCCACGAACTCGGAAGCCTAGGGTGAATAGATCTCCACAACTGCGCCAATGTAGCCGTGATCACACGGAGTGGTTAGCCACTGTTAAGAAACAATGTGCTTCAATGTATGATCTAAACTTCTTCCAATCAATTCTCTTGGATTACATGCTTTCTAATGCATGATTTAAATGGCTGTAAGATATTTTTGTTGTGTTGTTTTTACAACACAGGTGTGATTGGTCGAACATAGATCCCAACAACACATTTCATGATGCCGAAATTGCCCCAGAAGGAGAAGAAGCTGTCTACTTTGATCAAAGTTGATTCTTCTCAGCCCAATTTGCTCGAAAGTGTGATGGATACTTAGGCAGGATTGTGATGAGAGAGAGAGAGAGAGAGAGAGAGAGAGAGAGAGAGAGAGAGAGAGAGAGAGAGAGAGAGAGAGAGAGAGAGGGAG
>JAOTQR010105375.1:16114-27570 GCA_025774065.1 Solanum ossicruentum | reverse complement strand
TTTGCATGAAATTTAACCCTAAAGTTCTTCATCTTGGACTTGAATTTGGGCCACCAAATAATTGTACCATTTGGACAATTTATCCTTCTTGGGCTTTAGCTCTTCTTCCCAACAAGACACCTTTGGATCTGCAATTGAAGCCCACTGATCTTTTTATTAAACTGATTGGTTTGAGATCCTGTTATGAGCCTCCTTTCAGCTTCTAAAATAGTACTAGGATACCTTAAATAGAACAAGGAAAATATTAATAACCTATATATAAATAAGGTAAACCCCAACTAGAAAAAGAATCTTGACAAATTTGAAAAGTTTGACTAGTCTTCTCTGCAAACCTGGTGGCTGATTCTTGGACTCTTGTTGGCCTTATTTGCACAAAATTTAATCCTAAAATTCTTCATCTTGGACTTGAATTTGGGCCACTAAATGATTGTACAATTTGGACAATTCATCCTTCTTGGGCTTTAGCTCTTTTTCCCTAACAAGACACCTTTGGATCTGCAATTGAAGCCCACTGAGCTTTTTATTAAACTCCTTGGTTTGAGATCTTGTTATGAGCCTCCTTTGAGCTTCTAAAACTTCATCCTTTTCATCCTTTTCCCTCAATGGAATATAGATTTGTATGATGCTATCATTTATATCCTCTTTTTTTTTTTGGAAAAATAGCAAAAGAGTAACTATAAATAAGGGAAAAATAGAAAAATGCTAATAGTGAGATTTGAACTCAAGTCCAGCAACACTTAAAAGTCAAACACTCGCCTTTAACCATTGAACCAACCAAACCAATTATTTAATGGGTGCTCTATGTTAAATTTATACCATTTTTTCTTAATTTCTACATTGATATATAATGTCCGGTATGAAGTCAATGGGTACTCGAGCACCCAGCGGACTCTATGTGGGTTTGTCCCTGATGTGCATCATGCATCTATTAATAAAAAAATTTAAAAATATACTGCGTACTTTATTTTTCCTCCCACAAAAGGACAAATTATTAAAAACACTTTTGTAATTAATAAAACTAAAAAAATTAAGTGTATAAAAATATTTTCAAGCCTTTTTTTATTTTGACGAATACTCATGCGATAAAATTTACTTTAATTTTCATGTAGTTAGTTTTTTTTAATTGTTAACGTGTTTTCTATATATTATAAAAATATTATAACTCTTTAGATGACAATTTCTTATTGACAAACATAAAATAAAATTTTAATTTTTATTGATATATAGTTTTTTCTTAATATATGCAAATTATTATAGACTATTTTAATACATTCTTAGTATATATATTTCTATTCTAACAATACAAATTTGTAATGAATAGTGCAAAAACTTTAAAAAAATCGATACAGTTAAATATATTTAAGCATTATTATTTCTAAAAGTCTAATATTAGGAATAAAATTTTTTCAAAGAATTGTCAAGTTCTATTAGTAGCTAGGTTTGTTCTTACTAAAAATATTAAATTGATATTGTATATTGCTTACTCTCCAAGCATGAGTACGTGCTACTTCGAACGACTGTCTTCCCTTCTTTATGTGATACTATTTTATGACCTTTGATTTAGAAGCATGAAATTAATTTGTTAAGGGAAAATTTAAGTATGTATAGTTATTTAAAAATTAACTAATTACTTTTCGCAAGGTGGATATTTCAATAATAAATACCATTATATTAATCAAATAATACATTTCAAAAGATTTAAATTTTCAATAGTAGGTGTAAATGTTGGTACTTGGCGATTAATAACATGACAAGTGAAATAATTGTCATAATGTATATGATATTTCTTGGCAAAGGCCATTACTTTTAATGATATAAAAGTAATTGTATAAAATGTCATTATGTTAACAACATTTTCACAAAATGTCATTAACAGTAACGACATTTGTTGCAACATGTCAAAATATATTCTGCATTTGTATAAAATGTCATTATTTTAACAACATTTTCATAAAATATCGTTATAAGTAATGACAATTACTGCAAAATGTCATAATATAATCGACATTAGATGTCAAATGTCATAAAAGAATGACATTTTACACCAAATGTCATTAGTTTAATGACATTTTGCACCAAATATCATTATTTTAATGACATTTTGCACCAAATGTCATTATTTTTAAGACATTTGTTTATAAATGTCAATAAATTCTTTATTTTTTGACATTTATTTCAAATGTCACCAAATAAATGTCATCATATCTCTACTTTCTTGTAGTGGGGGAATAGAAATGAGTTGAGTATTGGGAAGAAGGTCTACACCAAAATTTATTTCCCTTTCGGGAGGAACATCGGGAAACTCATTAGGAAAGACATCAAGAAACTCATTAACCACCGGAATCGACTCTATAGGAAGAACTTTGGATTTTCCATCCCTAACCCTCACAAGCTGATAGAGCCACCCCTTAGAAATCAACTTTTAGGCTTTAATGCAAGAAATAAATCTACCCTTGACCACCACATCATGACTCTCCCACTCAAGGACGGGTTCATTAGGGAATTGAAATTTGACCCAACGGGTTCTACAATCAATCGAAGCATAGCATGCAAGCAACCAATCCATCCCAAGAATGACCTCAAAATCCACCATATCCAACTCAATAAAATCACAAGGCAAGATTTTATGCAAAATGAAAATGGGATAATTTCTATAGACTCTTCTAGCAACAATGGATGCATCAACAGGAGTAGACACTTCATATGGCTCACACAACAATTCGGGACTAATGTATAGCTTTTTGGCAACAAAAGGAATAATAAAAGAAAGAGTGGCACCCGGGTCAATCAAAGCATACACATCAAATTAAAAAATCTTTAACATACCGGTAATGACTTCGGGTACCTTATCTACCCCTTGTCTTCCTTGAAGAGCATAGAACCTATTTTGCCTTGGTGCACCTCCTTGTTGACCTCCTCTTCCCCTTTGACCCACATTTGCACCTTGGCCTTATGGACAACCATTTCCACCCTTGGGTCGAGCACGAGGGCAATAAATAACCTTGTGGCCAACTTCACCACAACCAAAGCAAGCATTTGAATTTCTAAAACAAGGACCACTAGGATTTTTTTCACATGTTGGTTATTTAGCCTTTACCACTCCTCCATTACCACCTTGGAACCTTTGATTAGGCACCCTATCATTGGCAAACCTTTTGTTGGAAGCATTGGATGCCCCTTGGCCTTGGAACTTGTGGCCTTGAGGAAACCGGCCACCTTTAGAACCTTGAAATCCACCTTCAAAGAGGGCCCTCTTGGCCTTACCACTCCTTTTCTTTCTCAACTTTTCCCTCTCTAGTTGTTCAGCATAAGTCATGAGGCGCGACAAATCCATATCACCTATCATCTTGGCTGTATGACACTCCTCATTAACCAAGTTAGACACACCCATCACAAATTTATTCATTCTCGACCTCGGCTCGGCAACCAAGTATGGGGCATACTTGGAGAGTTGATTGAACTTGAGGGCATACTACCCTCAGACTCATAGACCCTTGCTTTAGATTCATAAATTCCATCATTTTGGCCTCCCTTAGCTCAATAGGGAAGAACCAGTTTAGAAATGCCGCTTTAAACTCTGCCCAAGGGATAGCATCACCATTCCCTTTCTCCATCTTCGATTGAGGGAACAATATTTAGGCCACCCCTTTCAGTTTGTAGACTTCCAACTCCTCTTTCTCCTTCAGGTTAACCCCTATAATAGGCAATACCTAATACACCTCTTCAATGAATTCTTGAGGGTCCTCATCTACCTTAGACCCATGGAACTCTGGTAGGTTCATTCTTGTAAAATCCCTCACCCTAGAGGCTGGAGTAAAAGCGTGAGGGGCTTGTGCCCCTTGGTTGATTTGATTCGTCATGGCATGGGCCAACATGGTAATAGCATCTTGAAACTCTTCATGGGCCATTACCCCATCTTGAGAGGCTTGAGGAGCGACAGGGGTCGGTCGCTCCTCGAGAGTACGGGCTCTTCTTCCTCTTGGAATTGGCATGATCTAGAATAGCGAAGAACATTCATTAGAGGAAAAGCCTTACCTTACTTCTAAAGCACGACATAGATCATGAAGAAGGGAAACATTTCCTAAAATGCCTCATAGCCTCTTGCTCATAGTTGTGGTGGGCTTAACAACCATGATCAAGACGCTAATTGACATGGTATGTTAAATTCCGAGGATCATTAACAACCTAGTGCTCTGATACCATGTTTGTCACAACTCAAGCTTAGGGCCTAGACGTGACACGATGAATGAGAATCCGAAAGGACCCAAACAAGCCTCTTAAGATATTAATTATACATCCTTGGTCGCGGAAGAAGTAAAGTAAACACAAAAAGATCATAAAGAAGGGAAAATAAGACTAAGGGAAAGTCTTTAATAACATAAAACATAAAAGAGTCAAAGTTCAAAGCATAAGTATATGATTTGTTCCAACAATACCTCTCAACATAAATTGGAGCAGCGACCAAGACACTTTTCTGGCCTCACCCCTCATAGTATCAAATGTTCAACATAAAGGGAAATAACATAAGCAAGAGTAGCATAGCAAGTGTCCCCAAACATGAGGACTCACCAAAAGCTTATTTTCATGATGCCAAAACTAGCCACGTAGAGGATGACCATGAAAAGCTACAGTTCCTACATGGTAACATCATGTAGGCATAGAGTATGCATTAGTAAGTTTGTATATACTAAGTATGTAGGATGCAATGCAACAAGACATAAGCTAATATAGTCATTTAATAATAGGCAATAATTGAGCATAATCTCAATATGACATGCATGATCGATGCTTGAAGTACAACATGTTTATAAATAATTCAACTTGTATGTCGACCATAATACATGTGTGGGAAGAGACCTCAACCGACATAGAATAAGACTAAGCGAGCCATAACTTGGAATCCTGATGATTACCGCTCATCGGTAAAGAGGTGATCTACTTACCAACGTAAACCATAGTTCACCTTACAGGAGTCCATCCTATTTCGGAGAAGTAACCTTCTTTACGAGAGCCCATCACATTTCGAAAAGGATTTCATGAGAAACTTCACCTTATGGGAGCCCGTCCCATTTCGGAGAAATAACCTTCCTTGTGAGATCCCATCCCATTTCGGAAAGGATTTCATGAGAAACTTCACCTTACGAGAGCCCATCCCATTTCAGGAAGAACTTCGAGAGAAAGTGCATGAAATGGATCTACTAGTATAGCAAGGGTATAACATAATCTTATGTTGGCACATAGTTCAAGGAAAGAGAGCAAACCATCTATCTATCGGTGCTATGTGTAATCCCACAGAATACTTATAGATAATCATACCTTAATAACTTGCAACAAACATGGAATCATGACATGAGTAGCTCTAACATACTTGACCTCTAATGGTGAGCCTATTTGAAACATGAGAATATATCATCATCAAACATTACCATTGCATTAACACCAAAGACTCACAAGTGGTAAAATCTTGAAAATAGGGTTTAACTTCGTACATACATAATCATAGATAATTTCACAAATTCATAGCATACTTGATAGCCCATATACACCATGAAGTCACTTGACTTGTAAAACATGAACACATCTTAAGAATCCTTAACTTGATATTTTATGAAACACTTGGAGAGTTTGTAATGCTTGATCAAAACCATGCAATTCAAGAGTGAAATCGTGTGAGGAAACTAAATGCAAATTAACCCACCAACATATTGCAAAACCCTCATGTGAAATACATCAAAATTCATCATCAAATCTCATAATAGATCATAGTCCCATAGCTCAAAACATACATAGTCTCAATAGACAAAACCAACTCATAGTATAAATTTGAGATAGGTGAACATGGATATTTAATCAATATTTCATAAAACCCCAACATATTTCATGCTTGTAATTCATAATAAAAGATACTCATAGATAATGCAACTTGAAACATAAAATTTTCATGAAATCAGAAGATTATGCATTGTGGGTGGAAAGACCGGATGATTGAAACCACCTTAAACTCAGGGATTTCCTTCATGAAGATTTGAATGAGAACTTGAAGTTTGTATGAAGTTCATGAGATCCGAAATTAAGCTTGAGACACTTGAATTTGGATGAAATATTTGGCTAAGTATTAGAGAGGGTTTTGAGAGTGTCTTGAATAATATATAGAGTTGAAAAATAACTAAGTATAAGTATTTTTACGCATAGGTGGGCACTGGGCCAAGGCCCCAAGGCCGAGTTGAAAAATTGAAGGAAAAACTAACACTGCTCCATGATAGGTCAGCATCAAATAGCCAACACGCAGGGCCAAAATACACTGATCCGCGCCTAGTCCGCATCGCAGTCTGGTCGCAAATTGCCACTGAAAAAGAAAATTTTCAAAAAATCATTTTTTGCTATGGTTGCTTTAAAATATGGGTTATACCCATTTCTCACTCAATTTTTCCCCCAGATCATGAATATGAAGTTAGATTTTTGATATCACATACGGATTATAAAAATTACGATTATGGGCATTTTTAAAGCACATTTTTTAGGTGTTTTTGGGGCGTTTCAAATAGGAAAGTGAAGCAGATTTGCAATAAGGATGTGGGTTCAGTTAAGGTGCTTTGGAGAAATCAACATGTAAAGAGTGCTACATGTGAGGCGTAGTTGGACATGACGAAATGATATCCCCATCTTTTCCAATCTACTCAAGCCTAAGGTATTAGGTTCTTCATATTCCAAGTGGTCCTAATTCTTTCACTCTTGTGTTTCATGACATGACATGCATATATGTGCACGAAAATAATTTAAAGATGTTTTGAATGATTTAAAAATGTTTTGATATGAGTTTTAATGACCTTATGATTTTAAAGTGATGAAATCGGCATTTTATCTTGTGTTTGGATGTTTCATGTATTCAAGCCTATCAAGCATTGTTGTAGCACACTCAAGGACGAATGTTCCCAAGGGAGAAATGATGTAAGGACCTAGACTTTGTATGACCTTAATGGTGCTTGGAATTTGGTTCCGGAAAATTTTTGACCAAGGTGACACTTTATGGACACCTCCACAGACCATCTGACTCACCACGTGTTGTGTGGAGGGTCCTTGAGGTGGCCCTTGGCCTTGTCTCTAGTGTGTTGGCCTTAACTTTGGAGTTCAGGACAAAGTCTCGCATCACATAAACGCCACACGGTCCGTGTGGCAATTTATGGGTGATGTAGTAGCTTATGTGATGTAGGCTTCGCCTTGAAAACCATATTTTTCTAAGGCACATCTCACATGAACCTCATACAATCTGTATAACACTACACGGGCCATATGGCCCTCCGTATGGGCATTGACGTGAAAATTATCTAAGTATGGATTCACCGTCTTAGAACTTCGTCAATAAAATATATTTTGAGTATTACTTCATGGAAGGCCACATAGTCCGTGTGACCCTTACAAGGTCCGTGTGACCTTGGTACGAGAACCCTGGCAAGGTTTTAACCTTCGTTTCACTAATGGCATTTTTGTAATTTTGACTACTCATAAGGGTCTTTTATGACTTTCTATCCTATCCTAAGACATTCAAATGACCTATACTCTTCTTCTCTCATTCAAATTCATTCAACACTTAGATTTATTCAAGCTCTCTCTCCCTTAAGAACTCCTCTTAAGTGACTAGTGAAAGCATAGCATGGGGATTAAGGAAAGGCTCTCTTCTTTGTCAACTTCTTCTTGTTTCTTCTTAGGTAACTGAGGTATGTGGGATTGATTCATTGCCCCTTTCTACCATGAAGACCATGAACTTTTTTACACTTGATTTTATGAAGAGCTTACTTTTGTTATGGGTTTTTAAGATTATTGTTTATCTGATTCAATTAAGATATGGGCTATGTTTTATTGTTGATCTTAAAGTGATTCAAGCCCTACTATGTTTAATTTCATATATGTTATGAACATTTGAATATACATTTTCCTTTTTAAAGTTTGAGTTGAGCATGGGTAATCTAAATTGTGATTTGAATGTGGATTTTACTTATAGATTTACTTGAGTTTTATATTGAATTGTTGATTTATGATAGATGAATCTCTATTGAAGTTCTCTGAGCAACATCGGGTGTTTACACCATATCTACATTGTGAATGAGCTATTCATATGCATCAAAACTATGATATGAATTATGATTTGGCTTTTGAGCTCAAGAATGAAAGATTATGAAGTATGTTTGGCTTTTACGCCCAAGTATGCATTGAAATGATTTAAAAAGACTTGCACCTCTTTTGAAAGCATGTATAAGTATATGTATTCTTGTGGAATGATGAATTAGCTCCGATGAGATTGGAGGCGTTAGCACCAAAGGGTTCTCTTCCTCTATCTTGAACTATGTGCTAGTACGTGGTAACCCTAACTGAAATGGGAGGCTCATAAGCTATAATTAGAACTTTGATCTGATATGATAAAATGGGAAAAACCTATCCAAAATGGGAGGCTCGTACAGAATGTTACTTCTTTGAAATAGAAGGCCCATAAGGAGAAGTATGGTTTACATTTGGAAAGTAACAACCTTTTTTTGGTGTGGGAATAACATCGGGATTCTAGGGAATAGCTCGCTTAGTATTATATGTAGGTTGAGGTCTCATCCCTTCTTTATATAGGCATTTTGGCATTTCATGCATCATGGATTTCATGGCATATTGTTATATATTCTTCCTTGCTATATATCGCTTTCTATGTTATGTGCCCTTATCATCTTACATTAAATGCAGGTTTGATAAGTTATATGCATTGTATGCCTGTATACTTGTACATCCAAATGTACTAAGGCATAATTTTTGCCTACATGATCTAACCATGTAGGAATCAGAGACTACATCCATCCACTATTTGATGGCTAGACGAATTCGAGAAAGTTTTTATGTGAGTCCTATCTTCCAAGAACAAGCCACCATCCGTCTACCTTATGTTGCTTCAATTTATGATATTTACTTTGAAGGTGAGTCTGGTACATGTCTTGGCCCCTGTCCTATCTTATGAGTGGAGGCATTGTTGGACTTCTTGTAGACTCTTGTACGGATATATGCTGTGTTGATTTTTGGAGATTACACTTATGGAAATCCATTGGATATAATTAATATGATTTGATAATTATTATTATGATGTATATGATGATATGATATGGAAATGTGGAAGATGCGAAGTCCCATTTTGACCCCATAGTGTGAGTCATACTTATCTGCCCCTTAGTCTTTTTGTGTTATATGTTATGTGAATCAATATAAATCCCTATACTTATAATACCCCCATAGCATGAGTTCTACTTTCTCATCCCTTAGAACTATGTGTTTACTATCTTTTATAAGCTTCCAAACTGATGATGTGAATATAGATACACTGAGGCTTGTTTAGGGACTTTCGGATTCCCATTCACCATGTCACTCCTAGACCTTAGGTTAGGGTCGTGACAGAGTATATACCAGAAAATCCAAGTAGAGTGTTGGGAGTACAAAATCAGTAACAATCATTTGGAAAGGAACCCTAGTATCATTAAAAGCTTTTCAGAATAGTAGGGAGTAGATGAAAATTTGGCTGTAAAAATTACGGAGGTGGTTGGCGGTGATCGGAGCTGAGGAAGAAGAAGGGTAGGGTTGGTATTTTGATTTCTTTTGTGAGAAGTATGGGGAAAAAATAAATTTTCCCCTTTTTAATCCCTTTACCGAGTCAAGTTAAACATGTAATATTAGTCCATGAAGCCCTGATTATAGGCTATAGATGGTTCTACAGCCGGTGAACTTAGTTTTGTGGATTTTTACCACTTTTTAAGACTTGGAATCCATGAATGCTACCACGAGCCATAGAATATTCTACGACCCATAGGTAGTTTTTGTAGATGCCTCCAACACTTACCAAATTTCTAGAAACTTACATGGGATCCACGAAACCTATTCACAATCCAGAGATCTTTCTATGGGCCATAAAGTATGTTCATGGATTTGAAGTTAGGATTCCCTGCTTTCTACAATTTGTTCTACGGATAGTGCTACGGGTCGTGGTTTGAGCCAAGATCTATAGACTGACTCATAGAACTATATTTTTTCACTTTTCGAACTTGTGTGCTACCACCCTGTTCCTCCACATTCTCATCAAAATAAATCGTTACCCCATAACTATCCTGCCTGTGAGTCTAAAAATACAATGAAACTGAAACTTAAAACTACCTATGAGTCCAAAATCCAAATCAAACAAAATTACATGAATACTGTAACTAATATCTCCGGTTGCCTCCGAAGTTGCACCTGATTTATTGTCTTGACATGACTTAGACCATATGGTTACTCACCAAGCAGTCATACTTCAGTTATCTTGATTTCATCTGCATTTCTGAAGTATAGCTTGATTCTTTGTCCATTAACTTTGAACCTCGTACCATCACTATATTCTAACTTGACATCCCTATATTTGACGACATGTCCAACCTTGTCGGGACCCAACCACTTGGACTTATGTATACCAGATAACAACATTAGCCTTGAGTTGAACAGTAGAACCAAGTCTCCTAGAGCTAAGTGATGGAGCTCAGTGTGATTACTATGATACAACTTCATCCTTTGCTTGTACAATGCTAAGCTTTGACATACCCTTAATCGAAACTCACTGAGTTTGTTGAGTTGGCTCAGCCTTCAAGTAGCAGCATCATTCCAATCTAAGTTTAGCTTCTTGAGCACTCACATTGCCTTTTGTCACGCCCCAAAGTCCCATTTAGACGGACTAACACCTGTTGGTGATAAGGCTCGGGAGAACCAACATATAACCATGCATTTTTTATGAACTTTATAAGGGGGTTTCCACATTTAATATGCTTTCAAGAAAGTAGGCAATAATAACAAGCCAAAAGGAAATGCATCTGACTAGGCCGTTGGAGTCACAATGTCTAAAGTTTGAGACATGACCACACTTTAATTTACATAATCTACAAAGCCTCTAGATAACGAAAATTGTCTGATAAGGGTCAGGACATGCCCCGCCTCATGACTAACTGTACAATTCAAAAATATAAGCTCAAGGCAAACAAAGCCTCAAATCAACCTAGAGCTCAGTAACAACAATTGGATATCCTGTACTCCTACTAGGGAGATCTACTTGCTCCTTTACCTGCAAATGGAGGTCCCCTGTAAGGGACGTCAGTATGAGATAATATACTGAATATGTAAGGCAGGAAGTACTGTACATGAAATAACAACTCAAGTGAAACCATGTGTAAGGATAAGTGACCACCTTTAGTCATATTGTGGAATCATGTACTATATTTCCTTTCTATTACTTTACCTTTCTTTACTGTATAATCTATGCACAACATGTAATACAAATGACCAGCTGATCAGTGGTAAATCAATATCGGGATCGACTCATGCTAGGCTTTCCTTTCACCCTTGGGATACCCCTGCACCGCAGCCCCCCCCCTCCGCCGTCCCTGCCGCCCCGTCCTGGATCCCGCCCGACC
>JAOTQR010105375.1:0-16104 GCA_025774065.1 Solanum ossicruentum | reverse complement strand
CGTGGTCAGGGGAAAAAAAACAGGGGCGCTGCCCCCCGCCCGCCCTTCCCTCCCCCCCTGGTGACCCCCCCCCCCCCCCCCCCGTAATGGGATCGACCCATGCTAGGTGATTCTACCACCCTTGGGCTAACACCCATCAATGAGCAACTTACTTTATCTTGCAATTACTTTTGAGATGATTCTTTTGGTGGTCATAATATTGGAGTTGTAGGACCATACATATAGCATGTGACATGTAAATAACTATACAAGACAATACCACAATGAAAAGAGTAGGTTATACAAATAATGAAATCTATAGGAGATGAAACATCTCATGAACTTTATTTAGCAAAAAGGAACTCTTGTATCTTGGTATCCAAGTATGTACGTAGATTGCGAATGACTACGTATGGAAGCATATGAACATTTGAAGAAGTGTAGACATGGTTACTAGTGATGTTGGAGTTGGTAAGTACCTTTATGTGCCAAGGAAGGATCTATGTTTCATGCCAATTATTACGAAATCGAGTAGCCTTACATACCTCGTTGTACGACCTCGCTATTACCTCAAAATAATCTTCCTTTCCTCCAAATATTTATCTATAATATAGTAGGTGATAAAACTAGTATTAGTAGCCAATATATACATCTTGGCAGCCCAATCTTATAAAAAAATAACACACTTGCAGCAAGTGTGTAATAATCAACCCAAGTGTATTCTTTCACCCTTTCTGCCTCTAATCGTATTTTCTAATACACATTCTCGTATACATAATGTGTAGCATGATTTACTATCATAAAATTCTCACAACAACCCACAAATCAAGACACATAATAATTATACACAACATACAAATAGGTAGCATAACATTACGTACCTTCACTACATTTCGACGTCAAAAATTCCCAAACATATTGCAACTATAACAAAACTGTTCCAATAATATCTATACATAAAAGGTCCAAAACAGTTCTCAAAATAGGTGGAGGCCGTGAGACCATATTCCTCAATCAATTAGTCTACAATTTCTACTAACAACACATTTAGGATAACACACTAAAACTCAATTGTTTAAGTAGAACAAAATACATGAACTTAACCATGTTAAAAGCGAAAACTTTACTTCATAATCTGGCCAACCAATAAGAGAAAACCCTCTTAATAAGTAAGAAAAGTGTACAATAATCCTCGGAACACATGCTATCCAAAATTTCAGCACAAGTATAACCAGCTTGTCTCTCTTGTTTTTCATGAAAAACCCATACTAAATACACAAGCATCTTTAACCTTCAAGGTTGAGAGCTTCTTTAAGAATCCTAGTAAGGTTTCTTGTGGCTACTTAGTATGAGTTGAAAGAGAGCAAAAAGATATTAGAAAAAAATCATATTTTTTTATCCAAGTTAAATAACTTAAGGAGCTGCCTTTAATCCTTTTTAAAGGGACAAAGTTGTCCGACTTAATCTTGTATTGTAAGCCTTAATTTATCAAGGTGCTGATGCAGCAGCTTGGCTTTTTCACTTGGGCCTAAATGGGTCTAAATTTGTTGGGCCTTGGTTGTCCACTTTTCTCTTTTTCCTTCACTTTGTTTGGGTCCAAATCACCAAGTGAATTATGAATGTACTTGGGCCCTTTTTATTCATCTGGGGCTGCAAATGTTGTCCATTTATGATGCTAAAACACGGATTAAAATTACACCCTTAACACATACTTTATTCATCATCGGACTTGGATAGATTCGATGTCCGGCCTCATCTCGGTCTACCTAACCTAGTTAAGCTAAGCACATAGGTGACTCACATACTAGCTTCCTAGGTCCTACAACCACCTCACTTCTGTCACTTTATTTAAGGCTGCGATCTCCTCAATTTGAATTAAAACATATATACACTCACTCATTTTAAATGTTAGATATACACATAGTCCTCTAATATGAAACTCAAGCACTTTTAAAAATGGGTGCTAATTTGACCAAGCCATATCATATTCCATTTGCATAGGACTAATACGTGTAAGATGTGGGGTGTTACATCCTCCCTCCTTAGGAACATCTGTCCCCGAATGTTAGCATAATTAGATAGCTTAACCGAGTTCAAACCTTTACATAAACAAACTTTTGACAATACAACAAGTATTCAAACACACGTATCTATTAATGCCCCAACTTTGCATGTTGGACTTCCCATTTAGCTTCAAATAAGTATGGATATTTGGATATCATTGCTTCCTCAGCTTCCCTTGTTATCTCTTCTGCTTGCTAGTTCCTCCAAAGTTCCTTCACTTAAGCTATTTCTTTAGTCCTTAGCTTCTTAACATGACGATCTAGAATAGCAATAGATACCTCTTCATAGGTGAGATTTTTTGTAACATGCACATCATCAATAGGAGTGATACGAGATGGGGCACCTATGCATTTTCGAAGTATTGAGACATGAAAAACTGGATGAACCATTGAAAGCTCTTTGGGTAGCTCTAATTCATATGCAACCTGCCTAAACCTCTTAATAATTTTATATGGGCCTATGTAACATGGGCTAAATTTTCCTTTGTTACCAAATCTCATAACACCTTTCATTGGAGACACCTTTAAGAATACTCAATTGCCTACTGAGAATTCCAGTCCTCTTGTCACGATTCAAGCCTAGGGCTTAGACGTAACATGGCGAATGGGAACGCGAAGGGACCCCAAGGCTTCCGAAGGGACCCCAAGCAAGCCTCTTAACTTATCATTGCACATCCTTGGTCGCAGAAGCAAATAAACAATAATAAGAGAATAGAAATAAGGGAAAAGGGATTAAGGGAGTCTTTCATATCATAAAACATCAAAAGAGTCAAAGAAAGTCAAAGCTCATAGCATCATTATATAACTTGTCCAACAACACCTCTACACTTAGAATTGAGCGGGGGCCAAGACAACTTTTTGGGCTCACCCTCATAATCAAAAGTATACGAATAGATAATGAGAGTCTTTACATAACATAAGAATAAGATATATCATCCCTGGAGTTGATAACACACTAAACTTGCTTTGAGATGATATTACTAGCCACGGGGAGGACGAGGATGATCGCGAGAAGCTCAGGTTCCTACATGGTAACATCATGTAGGCATAGAGTATGCGTTAGTATGTTTGAATTACTAAGTATGTAGGATACAATGGGACAAGATATAGGCAATATAGGCAAAATATAATATCATAAGCAATGGATAGCATAATAGCAATATAACATGTGTGAATGATGCTTGAAGTAAAACATTCTTATATAGAACATACTACATGTGTAGTAAGAGACCTCTTAGTGGTTATCACACCCTACCATCCATGGTGATTGAGGTATCAATAACTCAACTGGTTGATGGTTGTCACACCCTACCATTAATGATGATTGATGTATCAACCCCTCGATTGGTCGATAGTTGTCATGCCCTACAATCCATGGTGATTGAAGTATCAGCTCCTCAATCGGTTGATGTTTGTCATGCTCTACCATCCATGGTGATTGCCCCCTCAACAAGGTGTGGCCAACTTGCAACACTATAGATACTTCTTATGAAAATCAACATATATATACCTTCATTTAATCATCATCAAGTCATTCATGTCATAGGACATGCAATGTACCATCAATAGCTCAAGAACCCTAAACCGGACATTTTATCAAACACTTAGTGGGTGCTCAATGCTAGTGTAAAACCATGTAATTCAAGAGTAAAATCATGCATGAAAACCTAAAGTAAATCAACCCACCAATACTTGGTAACACCCTCATGCAATATACATAGAAACCCTTCATCAAATCTCAAAATAGTTACTAGATGTATAGTTCAAAACATGCTTAAATAATCACACTTTTATAAAACCCCAACATAATTCATAGTCAAATTCATAATAAGAAGACCCATAGGTAAATCAACTTAGAAAAATGCAATTTACGTAAAAAGGAAGCTTGGGCACCATGGGTGAAAGGACCCAATGGTTGAAACCCACATACTTCAACTTTGGAGAATTCTTTGATGAAGATTGAGATGAGAACTTGAAGCTTGCTTGAATTTCTTGAATCCGAAAATGAGCTTGGGACTCTTAACTTTGAGTGAAATATTTGGCAAGTGTTTGAGAGGGTTTTGGAGAATGTCTTGTATGATATGAGGTTGAAAAAAATGACTAAGTATAGGTGTTTTTATGCATGGGAAGACTTAGGCCCAAGATCCAAAGACCTTGGACCGAACAAGAAATAATAGGCCAAAAATAACACTGATTTGCACTCTGGCCGCATCGCGTTAGGGGTGCGGATCGTCACTGGAATTTGCAAATTATGGAATTTCAAATTTTGATGTGGTTGCTCTAAAATCGGGGTTAGACCCATTCCCCACATAATTTTTCCCTCTGATCAAGAATATAAAGTCAAATTTTTTATATCACGCACAAATTTTGAGATATATGGAAATTATGGTTATGGACACTTTCGAGGAGTATTTTCAAGCACTTTTTGGGGTCGTCTCTCAATATCTCTCCCTTGGGAATATTTATCCCCGAATGTCAAAGCATAAATAAGAGGAGTAATCACGAAGAAATCAGCCCCAAAAAGAATGCAATAATGCACTTAAATATCATTTCAAGAACCTCAACATAAGTGTAAAAATCACCATGAACTTGTGAACATAAATATGAATGCATGCAAATGACATATAGGGCTGATACACGAGACATGAAATTCCATAGAAGACTTAGAATTAATACCTTAGGCTTGAGTAGAATAGAAGAGATAGGGATATCACTTTTGCATGTCTATCTCGGCTTCCCATGTAGCACTTTCAACTTGTTGATTCCTCCAAAGGACCTTAATGGAAGCTACATTCTTGTTCCTCAACCTCTTCACTTGTCTATCCAAGATCTCTACTGGAACCTCTTCATAAATCAAGTTTTCTTCAACAACACCCACAACATCCAATGGGACAATAGCATTCGGTCACCCAAACATTTCCTCAACATGGATACATGAAAGATCGGATGAACCAAGTCCATTTCACTAGGCAACTCCAACTCATACGCTACCTTACCAATCCTCCTGAACACCTTATAAGGACCGACATATCTTGGACTCAATTTACCCTTTTTACCAAAATGAACCACACCCTTCATGGGTGATACCTTCAAATAGACCCAATCGTCAACTTTAAATTCAAGATCCCTTCTCCTCACATCGGCCTAGGACTTTGGATGACTTTGAGTTGTTTTCAACCTTTCCCTAATCAACCTTACCTCCTCCATAGCCTCCATGACCAGATTCGGACCCAGCAAAGCCATTTCCCCTACCTCAAACCATCCAACCGGGAACCTACAACGTCTACCATAGAAGGCCTCAAAAGGAACCATACCAATGCTAGAATGGTAGCTATTATTATAAGAAAACTCAATTAATGGAAGATGATCATCCCCAACTAACCTTACATTCCAATACCCAAGCTCTAAGCATATCCTCAAGAGTTTGAATAGTTATTTCGACTTGCCCATCCATTTGAGGGTAAAAGGTTGTACTAAGCTTTACCTTGGGATCAAGACCTCTTTGGAAGGACCTCCAAAGTGAGAAGTGAATTGAACATCATGATTCGATATGATATAGACAAAGGCACCATGCAATCTAACCAATTCATGAATGTACAACCTAGCATAATCTTCAGCCCCATAAGTAGACTTGACGACTAGGAAATGAGCCGACTTTGTCATATTATCAACCACAACCCAAATAAATTCAAAACCCTTTCTAGCCTTAGGTAAACCAATGACAAAATCCATGTTAGTTTCCTCCCACTTCCAAGTGTGAATTTCTATATCTTGGGTAAGGTTACCCGACTTTTGTTGTTCGGCTTTCATTTATTGACAACTATGACAACCGGATACAAATTTGTCAATGCTTTTATTCATAACTCCCCACCAAAACATATCTCTCAAATCACTATACATCTTTGTATAACCGGGGTGAATAGAATAGGAACAATTATGAGCCTCATCAAGAATCCTCTTCCTTAAGTCATCCACATAAGGCACACACAACATACCTTGGTATCTAAGGGAACCATCTCCCCTTTGGGAGAAATCCTCCACCTTTCCATCTCTCACCAAGGCCTTCAATTCTAACAAGGAGGGGTCAAATATCTTGCTTTGCTTTTACCTCATCTACCAAGGAAGTTTTTGAACCATCAACAACCACAATACCACTATTATCAACCTCTTCTAACCTAACCCCCAATCTAGCCAGCCGATAAACCTCTCTAGCCACCTCTTTGCCCCCATCATCAACATGAGATAGGCTACCCATAGAAACCCTATTCAAACCATCGGCCACAATATTAGCCTTACTGGGGTGATAATGTACACTTATATCGCAATCCTTAAGAAGTTCTAACCACCTTTTTTGTCTCAAGTTGAGGTCTTTTTGAGTGAACACATATTGGAGACTCTTATGATCGATAAACATCAACATGTACCCCATACAAATAATGATGACAAATTTTCAAAGCAAATACCACGGTAGCCAATTCAAGATCATGGATAGGATGATTCTTTTCATGCACCTTGAGTTGTCTAGAGGCAGAAGCTATCACCTTACCATTTTGCATCAGAACACAACCCAAACCAATTCGGGAGGCATTACAATACACAATAAACCCTTCAAACCCTTCCGATAGAGACAAGATAGGAGCAGAGACAACCTTGAAGGTTTGAAAATCTTTTTACACTCATTGGTCCATACAAATTTTGCCTTCTTTTGAGTCAACTTAGTCATGGGAGAAGTAACAGAAGAGGACCCCTTCACAAATCTCTGGTAGTAACCTGCTAAGCCTAAGAAGCTTCTAATATCCGATGGGATCAAAGGTATAGAACAATTTCTAATCACTTCTATCTTCTTAGGATCCACCTTAATACTATCCCCCGACACCACATGACCTAGAGAGGCAACTTCTTTCAACCAAAACTCACATTTTTCATACTTAGCATACAACTTCTCTTCCCTCAATCTTTGTAGTTCTACCCTCAAATGACTCACATGCTCCTCTTCACTATGAGAATAGATCAAGATATCATCAATGAAAACCACAACAAATAAGTCAAGGTAGGGTTTAAAGACCCTATTCATAAGATCCATGAAGATAGTCGGAGCATTGGTCAACCCAAAAGAAATGACCAAAAATTCATAATGCTCAGACCTAGTCCGGAAGGTAAACTTGGGAATGTTGCACTCCCTCACTTTCTGTTGGTGATACCCGGACCGAAGATCAATCTTAGAGAAGTGACTAGCCCCTTGAAGTTGGTCAAATAGATCATCAATCCTTCAGAAAGGGTAATTATTCTTGATGGTGATTCTATTAAGTTGTTGGTAGTCAATGCACATTCTAAGGGACCCATCTTTCTTCTTCACAAACAAAACCTGTGCACCCCTAGGTGATTGGCTAGACCTAGTAAAACCCTTCAACAAATCTCTCAATTGCTCCTTCAACTCTTTTAACTCCGTTAGGGCCATACTGTTAGGGGGAATAAAAATGGGTTGAGTATCGGGAAGGAGGTCTATACCAAAGTCTATTTCCCTTTCGGGAGGAACACTGAGAAGATCACTAAGAAAGACATCAAGGAACTTATTTACCACCAGAACTGACTCTATAGGAAGGACTTTGGACTCAACATCCCTAAACCTCACGAGATGATAGAGACACCCCTTAGAGATTAACTTTTGGGATTTAATGCAAGAGATAAACCTACCTTTGACCACCATATCATGACTCTCCCACTCAAGGACGGGTTTGTTTGGGAATTGGAATTTGCCCCTACGGATTCTACAATTAATAGAGGCATAATATGCATGCAACCAATCCATCCCAAGAATGACATCAAAGTCCACCATATCCAACCCAATATGATCACAAGGCAAAATTTTATGCAAAATACAAAGGGGACAATTTCTATGGACCTTTCTAGCAACAATAGATGCACCAATGGGAGTAGACACCTCATAAGACTCACACAACAATTTGGGCTCAACATGAAACTTTTTTGGCAACAAAAGGAGTAACAAAAGAAAGAGTGGCACCTGGGTGTACCAATGCATACACATCAAAATCCAAGACTTTTAATATACCGGTGACGACATCGGGCACCTCATCTACCCCTTGCCTCCCTTGAAGAGCATAGAACTGATTGTGCCTTGGGGCACCACCTTGTTGGCCTCCTCTCCCCAAAGGAATCGTATTTGCACCCCGGCCTTGTGGACAAACATCTTTACCCTTATTTTGATTACGAGGATATTCAACATTCTTGTGACCTTATTCCCTACAACTATAACAAGCATTAGTGTCCCTCATACATGGGCCACCATGGCCTCTTCCACATTTTGGACACATAGCATTAGGCACCACACTTCCATCACCTTGGGCTCTTGGGTAGTCATTGGCAATTCTCCTATTAGGAACATGAGAAGATCCTTTGGCCTTGATAAAATCGGCCACTTTGGGACTTTGGAACCTACCATCAAAATGAGCCTTCTTGACCTCATTACGCCTCCTCTTTCTCATCTTCTCCCCCTCCAATTGCTCAGCATAAATCATAAGGCAGGCTAAGTCCATGTCATTAATCAACATAGCAGCAAAACACTCCTTATTCACCAAATCAGATACACCCATCACAAACTTGTTCATTCTAGACCTCGGGTCGGCAACCAAGTGTGGAGCATATTTAGAGAATTGGTTGAACTTGAGGGCATACTCCCTCACACTCATAGATCCTTGCTTCAAATTCATGAACTCCATCATTTTGGCCTCCCTAAGCTCAAGAGAGAAGAACCGGATGAGAACGGCTGCCTTAAACTCCTCCCATAGAATCACATTGTTGTTCCCCTTATCCATTTTCCATTTGGTAAACCATATTTCAGACACCCCTTGAGTTGGTATGCCGCCAACTCTGCCTTCTCCTCTGACCTAACACCCATAATAACCAACACTTTATACACTTCATCAACAAATTCTTGAGGGTCCTCATCCACTTTAGACCTATAGAACTCTGACTGGTTCATCCTCATAAAGACCCTCACCCAAGATGCCGAAGTAGGAGCATGAGAGGCTTGGGCCCCTTGATTGATTTGATTAGCTATGGCTTGAGCTAGCAAGGTGAGAGCATACCAAAGCTCTATATGAGCCGGATGTTCCTCAGGTGTTCGTGCTCTTCTTCCTTTTGTCTTAGGCATGATCCAAAAATGACAAAGAACCTTTGTTAGAGGGGAAACCTTACCTAACTTCTACTGCACGACATAGATCATGAAGAAGGGAAACATTTACGAAAATGCCTCATACTCATAGTTGTGGTGAATAACACAACCATGAACAAGACTCTAATCAACGCGGTAAATTGGATGTTGAGGATCATTAACAACCCATTGCTCTGATATCAAGTTTGTCACGACCTAAGCCTAGGGCCTAGACGTGATATGGAAAATGAGAACTCGAAGGGACCCTAAGCAAGCCTCTTAACCTATCATTACACATCCTTTGTTGCGGAAGCAATTAAACAATAATAAGAGAATAAAATAATGGCAAAGGGACTAAGAGAGTCTTCCATATCATAAAATATCAAAAGAGTCAAAGAGACTCAAAGCTCATATCATCATTACATAACTTGTCCAACAACACCTCTACACTTAGAATTGAGCGGGGGTTAAGACAACTTTCCAAGCTCACCCCCATAGTCAAAAGCAAACAAATAGATCATGAGAGTCTTTACATAACATAATAACAAGAGATATCATCCCCGGAGTTGAGGACTCACCAGACTTGCTTTTAAAAGATAGTACTAGCCACGGGAAGGATGAGGATGATCATGAGGAGCTTCGATTCATACATGGTAACATCATGTCAACATAGGGTATGCGTTAGTATATTTAAATGTACTAAGTATGTAGGATGCAATGCAACAAGAGATAGGCAATATAGGCAAAATGCACCATAAGCAATGGATAGCATAATAGCAATATGGCATGTGTGAATGATGCTTGAAGTAAAACATAGTTATATAGAACATACTACATGTATAGTAAGAGACCTCTTAATGGTTGTCACACCCTACCATCCATGGTGATTGAGGTGTCAACCCCACAATTGGTTGATGGTTGTCATGCCCTACCATCCATGGTGATTAAGGTATCAACCCCTCAATTGGTTAATGGTCATCACGCCCTATCATCCATGGCGATTGAAGTATCAACCCCTTAATTGGTTGATGGTTGTCACGCCCTACCATCCATGGTGATTGAGGTATAGCACCCCCTCAACATTGTGTGGTAAACTTGCAACACTATAGATATTTCTAATGAAATCAATACATATATACCTTCCTTTCATCATCATAAAGTCATTCAAGTCATAGGACATGCAATGGATCATCAATAACTCAAGAACCCTAAACTGGACATTTTATCAAAAACTTGGTAGGTGTGCAATACTAGTGTAAAACCATGTAATTCAAGATTGAAATCATGCAAGAAAACCTGAAGTAAATCAACCCATCAATACCTAATAATACTCTCATGCAATATACATAGAAACAACAACAACAACATTACCCCAATGCCTCAAAGGCTCCCGCCTATTGCAGGGTAAGGGGGGTTGAATGTACGCAGCCTGACCCCTATGTTTAAAAACATAGCGCGACTATTTTTAGATGACCCATGATGAGCGTCGAAAGTTGCATTCACTAACTGCTACTTCACAATTCAAAGAAGCGCAGACAGTTTAAAGAGCCATTTTGCTTTATTCCATCAATCCCAAAATAGGCACTAGATTCATAGTTCAAACCATTCTTAAACAGACACACTTTTATGAAACCCCAACATAGTTCATAGTAAAATTCATAATAAGAAGACCCATAGGTAAATCAACTTAGAAACATGTAAATTATGTAAAAAGGAAGCTTGGAGACCATGGGAGAAAGGACCCAATGGTTGAAACCCATATATCTTAACTTTGGAGATTTACTTGATGAAGATTGAATAAGAACTTGAAGCTTGCTTGAATTTTTTGAATCTGAAAATGAGTTTGGGAAACTTGAATTTGAGTGAAATATTTGGCCAAGTGTTTGAGAGAGTTTTGGAGAATTTCTTAGTTGATATGAGGTTGAAAATATTGACTAAGTATAGGTGTTTTATGCATGGGAAGACTTAGGCCCAAAACCCAAAGGCCTTGGACCAAACAATAAATAACAGGCCGAAAATAACACTGATCCACGCCATGGCCACGTCTCGTTAGGGGCGCATCATCACTAGAATTTGCAAATTATGGAATTTCAAATTTTGATACGGTTGCTCTAAAATCGGGATTAGACCCATTCCCCACTCAATTTTTTCCCCTGGTCAAGAATATGAAGTCAAAATTTTGATACCACACATGAATCTTGAGGTATATGGAAATTACGATTATGGGCACTTCCGAGGCACATTTTTGGGCACTTTTTGGGGTCGTTTCACCTCTCCTCCTAGCATCTGCAAATGATTTGTGACGACTTTGCGCTGTTTCTAGCCGCTATTGTATTATCTTAACTTTTTTTGTGGCTTGTTGTACTAGATCTGGCCCAAGCAAGTTGGCTTCACCCACTTCAAACCATCTGATTGGCGACCTACATTTCCTTCCATACAAAGCTTCAGAAAAGTGCCATCTTAATGCTTGAATAGTAGCTGTTATTATAGGCAAATCTAATAAGTGGTAAATGGTAGACCCAACTACCCTTGAAGTCGAATGCACAAGCCGCGACATATCTTCAAATGTTAGAATAGTGCGTTCTGCTTGACCGTCTGTTTGAGGGTGGAAAGTTGTACTCAAATTCACTTGTATCCCTAAACTCCTTTGGAAGGACTTCCAAAACTTTTGCAGTGAATTGAGCTCCCCGATCAGATATAATGGAGAATGGGACCCCATGTAGCTTGACTATCTCTTTGATGTATAACATTGCATAATCTTCAGCTGTATAATCACTCTTAACTAGTAAGAAGTGCGCCGACTTTGTGAGTCTATCAACTATTACCCATATGGATTCAAACTTCTAAAATCAACTATAACCTCCCAGCTTTTGGTGCTCTAATTTGACTTGTTGGCAATTTGGACATTAACCACAAATTCTACAAGGTCCTTTTTCATGCCTCCCCACCAAAACATCCCCTTCAGGTCATGATACATCTTAGTTGATCCTGAATGGATGGACTATCTTGAATAATGGGCTTCTTCAATTATCCTCCTTCTTAGCCTATTAATATTGGACACACATAATCTATTTTGGCAATAAAGTACTCCATTTTGTGTAAGTTCAAAACCCTTCATCATACCTAGACCCACCTTTTCCTTAAGTCGCCGTAGAATAGGATCCTCAAACTATTTTTCTTTCACCTCCATTACCAATGAAGACTCTGCAGCATTATGCATAATAACCCCTTCCTTTGGGGTTTCAAGAAGGAAAACTCCCAAACTAGCTAGTTGACGTAGATCCTTAGCCACTCCTTGACATACCACGGTCTGATCGACCATATTTATGATTACCTTACGACTCAGAGCATCGGCTACCACATTTGCCTTCCTTGGGTGGTACAATATATCAATATCATAATCTTTTATTAGCTCCAGCCATCTCTGCTGCCTTAAATTTAGGTCTTAAACTCTTATGATTAGTACATATATCAACGTAAACCCTACATAAATAGTGGTGCCATATTTTTAGAGCGAACCAACTGCTACTAGCTCAAGATCATGTGTTGGGTAGTTTTCTCATGCGGTAGTAGTTATCTAGAGGCATAAATGATGACCCTACCATGTTGTGTTAGTACACACCCTAAGCCAACTCCTGAAGCATCGTAGTACACTGCATACTCCTTGGTGCCTTCTGGAAGTACTAGCAAAGGTGCAAAAGTTAGCTTATTTTTAGCTCTTGGAAGCTCCTTTCACATGCATCATTCCATTGGAACATGGTTGCTTTATGTGTCAACTATGTTGGAGATGCAGAAGTAGAAGAAAAACCTTCAAAAAACCTTGTATAATAACCTGCCAACCCTAGGAAGCTCTAAACTTCCGTGGGTGTTGCTCGCCATGGCCAATTTTAATAGTCACTATCTTTTGTGAATGAACCCTTATTCCCTCATCGGACACTATATGACCCAAGATCGCCACTATCGTAAGTCATTTGCATGGTCCTCTTCTAACGTTGAATATACCAAAATATCATCTATAAATACTATTACAAACACATCCAAAAATGGGTTGCATACCTTGTTCATCAAATTCATAAAAACTGTTGGTGCATTAGTTAGTTCAAATGACATAAACAAGAAATTCAAAGTGACCATAACATGTCCTGAAAGCTGTCTTAGGTATATCTTTCTCCTTCACCCTTAATTGGTGATAAGTTGATCTCAAATAAATTTTAGAAAAATATTTGGCACCTTGTAACTGATCAAAAAAATTGTCAATCCTGGGGAGGGGGTATTTGTTCTTAATTGTTACCCTATTCAGTAGCCAATAGTTGATACACATTCTCAAGGTGTCATCCTTTTTACGTACAAATAACACTGGTGCACCCTAAGGGTACACACTAGGTCTTATAAAATCCTTCTCCAATAAGTCTTTTAACTGCTCCTTTAATTCACGTAATTCTGTCAGGGCCATTCTATATGGAGGGATAAAAATAGGTTGAGTGTCTGGAAGTAAGTCAATACCAAAATCTACTTCTCGTTCTGGAGGTAAACCAGGAAGATCTTCAGGGAACACATCAACAAATTCATTCACGACTGGAACTGATTGAAGAGTTGGTGATTCTGCCTCCATGTCCCTCACTCTAACTAGATGACATATATGTCCGTTATATATCGTGTTCCTTGCCTTAAAATAAGAAATAAACTTACCCTTTGGTGCCCCAACACTGCCTTCCCATTCAAGAACTGCCTCATTTGGAAAGTGGAGATACACTCTCTTAGTTCGACAATCCATGGTGGCATAATAAGAAGCTAACCAATCCATGCCCATTAATATCAAATTCCACCATTTCTAGCTCAAAAAGGTCAGCCAATAATAGATTCATCATTTCTAGCCATAATAGATTCACTGGTTGGTGTAGATACTTCAAATGGTATGTTAAATAATTTGGATCTTCTCTTAAGCATCCCAGAAACTAGAGGAGTGATGTATGATAATCTAGGACTAGGGTCAATTAATGTATATACATTATGTGAAACAATGGACAATGTACCTGTGACCACATCAGGAGAAGCTTCCAAATTTTGCCGACTTCCCAGAGCATAAGTGCGATTCTGGACCTCACTTGAACTAGTTGTCTCTCTAACACCTCTACAACAACCTGCAGGTACTTGATGACTCGTACCTAATGGAGGAACTGACGATGATGATGCAACACCTGACCCAGTAGGTTGACCTAGGTCACCCATGCGTCTCCTCGGGCAATCTCTCATCATATGCCCTAACATACCACACTAATAACAAGCATTTGTCCCAACATGACATGTATCTAAATGACTTCTCCCACATTGTTTCCAAGGCTGCCTAGGAGTCATTTGCTGGCCTGCATATCCTGTTGTCCGCGCTCCTTGTCCCTTGCCTATTTGACCAACTGATTACATCTAGACCCTTGAAGTTATCGTAGATGAGCTACAGAGTAGGAGGATGATGGCCTAGGTGGTTTATTAGAAAATTGAGGCCTAAGCTCACCTCGGGACAGTGTAAACTGCCTCGTAGATTTGGCCCTCTTGGATTGCCCCCTTTCCAACTCTTGTGTCCTTCTCTTTTGCCTCTGATCCTCTGGTTTTTGTGCAAAAGTTGCATCCTTGCTATATCCATGTCTTTATTCAAAGAATCAATGGTACAGTCACTAACAAGATATGAATCCAACCTATCTACATATCGATGAACTCTATTTTCCATAGTAGAAATTACATTAGGAGCATACCTGGCCAGGGAATTAAATTGAAGCTATACTCTCTCATCACTGTGCGGGCCTCTTGGATCTCTAATGGCAAGTAATGATCAAGAAATACCTCTTTGAACTCCTTCCAGGTAGTTGGAGGTGCACCTATATCCTTGGATTGCTTCCACGCTTCATACAACAATATAGCCATACCCTTCAATCTATATGTTGCTAGCTCAACAGCTTCTGTACCACTCACATGCATAATATCCAATGTACGTTGGATCTGATCGATGAAGTCTTCTAGATCTTCGTTAGGATCCAACTCGGTGAACAATGGACGTCCAGATTAAGGAAGTAACATACCCTCATGCTAGCTGCCCTATTCGCACTACCTGCAACTATAACAAGGCCTTCTTGTCTTTGACCTTTGCCGGCAACTATATGAGTCAATAGTTAGACTGCATTTCTCATATCCTGCACGGTGGCATCGGTAGGTGGTTTTGGGGAAATTTCTCTACTTCCTGTTCATCAGGGGCTGGAGGAGTTGGAGATGTCTGGGACAGAGACTCATCTTGAGCCTCGTTTCATTGTTTCACTCGATTGGGTATACCAATTACCACTTCTACTTCCTTGCCTTTGCCTTTGTTTTTCCTACTTTCTGGCATACTTTGCTGTACAAAATAATTTATAGGTTAGACGCAATCAACCTACTACACTTGGCTCTATGACGCGATATAAAGAATGAAAAGAAAGTAACAACTCTTAAATGCCACGTAACCTCCTACTAATAAATGTGGTGCACAACACATCGATAAACAAATACTCTATATATACAGGGATTTCCTAGGATGACCCGCTCTGATACCGCTTTTATCACGCCCCAAAGTCCCATTAAGGCGGACTGGCACCCGTTGCCAATAAGGCTAGGAGCCAACATATAACCATGCATTTTCTATGAATGTTATAAGGGGGTTTCTACATTCAACATGCTTTGAAGAAAGTAGGCAGTAATAACAAGCCAAGAGGAAATTGTAATACACCATATTTTACATGTACTAATGCTATGTAAATAAATCATGTTATGGTTTGGTCAAATTAGCGTCAATTCTTGAAAGTGCTTGAATCTCGTGTTAATGGGGGATATGTGAGTCTAAATGCTTAAGAGGGTCGAGGGTATATATGT
>JAOTQR010105368.1:1263-27572 GCA_025774065.1 Solanum ossicruentum | reverse complement strand
CCCATTAACACGAGATTCAAGCACTTTTGAAAATTGGCTCTAATTTGACCAAACCATTATCATGTTTCATTTGCATTGTGCTAGTATTGTAAGGTGTGGGGTGTTACAATTACATTCCCACTCTCAAGTCTTTAATTTGTAACTTAACTGTTAGTAACAAAGTGCCATTTTAATAATTGATAGAACAAATGAAATTCAATTGGTAATGTTCATTAAGCATCACAAAGCTCTCTTTCCAATAATGGAGCTTTGTGTTTTCTTTGACCTAAGGTAACTTATGTCGGTGAATTTAAAGAATAAGAAATCTCCAATATATTAGAAGTTTTGTAACTAACAAAAATTATAGTGTGGGAATTCTAAATACACCACTGTGTTGTTCCTTTCAAGTGCAACTTATACCAACATCAGTGTATAAACTAAAGAGACTAGCTTAAGTTTCATTTATAATAAGACACTCAGTTTTCAAGATTACGTGAGTACCTAGAGGGCAGTATCTTGTACTGTAATGATTTTTACAAAAGATTGCAGTACGTTGAGGGTGTCACCTCATTTCATTGATGCAAAAACTCGGTATACCTATTCGGCCTTTCATCTAGGTAAAGACTCTTTCTAAAAGATTATCATTTATATATTTAGCTTTTTGTTCTCTGATTTTTTAGGCTGATGTCATCATATAAAGTCTATTCTAGACTATTTTGAGCCTAAAAATTAAAAACATCAATTGTTTGTATTGTGAGATGAGCACCATCCATGATAGGTATGACTTTAGGTCTCAAATTTGAGTTACTGCTTAGAAAGATTTCCTTTTAAATATTATCTTATTGGTAACTTTGGTTTGTGAAATTTTAAGTCCGAGACCTTTACCTATGCAAAGAGCTTTTCGTTTCTTTGTAATACTAGATAAGCGCAGCTCGTGCTACGGGTCGAACACTATGGTATATAAGTTGTTACTCTAGTACAAACTATACGTCTATACCATTACAACTGTTCATCGACAGATAAAAATTATAAATCATACCGATAAACTTAACAGAAAGAGCTCAAACGTTGTTACAACTATTGTTGCAACTAACACACCATGTCACGGCTACACAAAAAGTAACAATAAGTGCAAACAGAAGATATGAGAATAATAACTCTCTTTTGGCTTTGGATGACCATCTTGTGTGTGCATATCATCCCTATTGTAATACACCTAGAAAAGCTGAAATAGTTGATCCCACTTTTAATAGAATAAAAAACTTTCATCAATCAAGCATTCTAAATCCATAATAACCTCCACACTTTGCAATGCATATTACCAGAAGGCTATGCTTTATTACATGCTAAAATAACCTCTAAGCTCCCATTTTCCATGAACTGGTACATTATGGCTTTAAGGTTATTTCCTTTGAAGTCAATGCTGGAGCATGTAGTTGTGACTTTCACCAATTAGCCACCTTAAATTCTTCACCTTTCCAAGATTTGCCAATAAAGACCCAATTGTTAGTCTCACTAATTTTGTAAATGAATACCTACCTAGAATCAGAGAGAAATTATGTGGAGGATTTAATTGGGTCATCTTCTTTGATTAAAAGAAACTACAAATAATGAAGAGAAATCCCAAAAGCAAAATCAAATAAATATAATCCTGCAACAAAGTTTCAATTCTTGGCAACAAGCTTGTGGGAAAATGAAGACAACATTAATGCCACAAAGTTTCAACTTTGATTGCAAATGTAGGTAAAGTTAAACAATATGATATCTAAAATCATATTATGGAGAAAATGAGGGAAGAGTCACGATATTCCAGAAACACATAAAAAGGACACTTTTCTTTGCAGCTTAAAAAATCAAATAAATACCAACACCCAACAAGAAAAGTTTAAATTAAGGGGACTGCAAAAATAGAGATAGAGAAATTAAATGATGCATTTGTTTTACTTAGAAGAATATTTAACAGATAGAATATTATGCATTAATTGTAAACTTTTTGACAGCATCAGATGGAAAAAAAGGGAAGTAGCAGAAAATATGTCATGTAAACTAAAGTGACATTGTTTAATGGCATAGTATAATTTTCGTAGAAGTTACTTCATCTCTCCTCTTCATATTTCCCAATGAAGTGAGTAATCACAATGTGAACATCAAATAAATAATTGGTGAAAGCATGAAATTGAACTTTATTTTAAAAATATAAGTAACTCTATAATAAACTTAAAAAAATAACTTAAGACAGTAAAGTGAGGGATATATTAAGGCTACAGACCTCATTTCTGCTATACTGCAAATAACCTTGAATAGCAAGAGGTAAAGAAGTGGGGGTACTTTAGGATGCTATGCCATCAAAAGAAGTTGCTAGATTCAAGGTATGTCTCTCACACAGAGTAAATCAAAACGATTCAAACTTGTGCTTGTTATTCTTTGGTTTCCCTAGCTTGAGCCAAGATCTAGTTAAACATTTTCTTTTATTCTCTTGATTGTTCTTTCTCTTTTCATTCTTGGATAATAAGTTTATTGGTGTTTTCCCTTGTATACTCGTAGCAGTGGTACTTCACAATCTGCTGACCTGATTATCAAAGGTGAAGAATATGTTTGCACACCATTTAGATGGTGTAAATGGTGGTGTTATTTTTTCCATTGTAAAGCTTCTTACTCAATGTTACTTCATTGATTTGGCGAATTTGTAGGTTCAATTCTTATTGGATGCACAACATCATATTCAATATAGAAGACATGAACAGACTCAGAGGAAAAGACTATGTGCTTGAGAAGTTGTGCAAGAGTAAGGTGACGAAAAAGTCAAAGATTTGCTTTTACTCGATGTTACTCCATTGAGTGTTGGACCAATGAAAAAAAGAATAGATCGTTTCGACTTATTTGGATAGTCAATCAGGTGTACTAATCCAAAGTCTATAAAGATGAAAGAACAAGAACAAGAGACGACAATCTTCTTGGCAAGTTCCTCAGATCGACATCACATTCAATATAGACGCAAACTGAAAATCTCCAATGGTCAAAGATCAAGAAGACAGTAAAAAAAAAAGTGTTTGGAGAAGTTGTGCAAGAGTAAGGTGATGTACTAATCCATGTCTGAGGAAGAACATCACATAATTGGGGAAAGAAGGAGATTTGGTTATTTAACTAAATTGGGAAAAAAGGTGTTTGAATTGGTTTCTTGACCATCATACATAAGTGATAAATAACAGAGCCAGATCAGTAATTCTTGCATCAAGTATCAAACCTTCCCTAATCTCTTGCCCAATAACTCCTCTGAATCAAAGACTAAAACAGAAATAAACATTATAAGCGCATCCTCTCTCGAGAACATTATTAGTAACTTCGAAATAACCAAGACACAATAACTACAGCAGGAGAAGCTAAGCATGACTTCCATATTATTCAGGCCCATTAGCACAACCAGAAGTACACTGAAATTATAGAATAATCAACTAAATGTCACGTGACCCTAACTCTCTCTCGCAAAATAATACATCAGCTAGTAAAACTACCAAGAAAATCCCACCAAACGTAAAATATACAAAAACCACAAAACAATTGATTCCCAAAATCAGATTTCATAACACACCCTGCATGACAGAGGAAAAGGCAAATTCAAAATAGGATAGTTTATTCGTACTTCCAAAGCACCAAAAACAGATTAAATTGAACAAACACAGTTTAATTCTGAGCAAAATAAGATGAAATTGAACAAACTAACTTCAATTTTGAGGGAAATAAACATGCTAGAAAAATTATAAATGCAAGATTAAAATTTACCTGACACCACGCCCTTCGATCTGAAGAACAAAGTTAGTTAGCTGCAGCATACAATAAACCTAAAAGTGACAGTTGTGATAAATAGATTGAAGAGACCAACACACCCTCAAAGATAATAAAGTGAAAACTGTAATGAACAGGTGAAAAGACCAATACACCCTCAAAGCTTATTATATATACTTGTAAGCACACATGCTGACAAACTTTTTCTTATATAAGAGAGAGGTGAGGAACTCATTTAGAGTTTTCATAGTAAAAACTATTATTTCTATATCTACTTGAATAGTTTTTAGTTCCTTGTAAATTCTTAGACCTTAGTCAGTTTTATCTATTACTATTTAATTCATTAACACTATAAATAAAGTTGGAGTTTGACCTTGATGAAATATATATCATCAAAAGGAAAGTTTGTGCATGTTTTAATCTTTTGGTGCATGTTATATCTATATCAACAATAACAACAATGTATTCGGTGAAATCTCATAGGTGTGATCAGGAGAGGATAGAGTGTATGTAAACCATACCCTTACTTACTTTTTGGAGGTAGAAAAAACCTCTCCTGAAGACACATGGTTCAAGTAATAAATATCAAAGAAGATGCCACAGTATTTATAGTGATTCATATAAAATAGTCTTAAAAATATTAGAAACCATAAGAGTTGTCCAACTATGCCTAAGTTAGGGGATTCTGTACTTTCAATGCCGCATCCGTATCTGATTCTCCGAAAATATATTATTTTTGGAGAATATGATACGCACCTACTGGCACTTTTGAAGAATTCGAGCAACATAGGGTAACACATAGGAGGAATTTTGGGTTGTGATGGCTTAGTTTGCAAGTATATAAGCAAAGTTTATGAAAAACTCCTAAAGTCTATTGCTTGAAAATTTTCTTGTGAAAGTTTAAAAATCAACTTCTGGATCATGGTGTAGACGCCTGCCAAGAACATAGCTAGTTAATTGGTTTGATGATCTGTTAGAGAATATTCACTACACTTTGGATTCGAAAAACTTTTTAATACTCATGAGGGCAGATTTGAACTCCAAATTACATGTCTTCCTGGCTCTGTCGTCATGCTATCAGAGATGATATCTTTTCTGGAATGTGCTAAAATCCAATTTACATACTAATATGCCAAAAATTGCACTCCAAAGGGAAGAGTAAAGCGGTCGTTGATCAAATATAGAAATCAACTAGAGTTGTGGTCGATCCCATAGGAAATGCATGAGAATATATCTATTAAAACCATATTTCAGCTAGAAGACAAAAGTGCATAAAGTAAATGGGGGTTGTTTTTAGACCAAGAGTATGTAGTACTCTAGAATGATTTACTAACTGCTGAATTTGAATCAATTAATTACGATGCTAGGATAGTGTTCACCATGACATTCAACTTGATAGGCAAGCTATATTTATGATTTCATTCATAGTCATGCATACACGATCAAGCAAGTTAATTAACACTTAGTTCACCTCTCGGTCCTTCTTAGATGTATTTAATTCCTCACCTTCTGGTCTCAGAATGTATAACTTCCTAACATTTGCTATACCTTCACCTCCCGATCTCAAGTACTTAGATAAAGCTTCACCTTTGAATCTCCTTTTTAAAATGCTTTTCCTAATCACTTCTCTGTTTCGGGCAAACAAGGAATCCAGGCATGATCTTAATGCATTGACTCATTAAGAAGGAAATTAAGATGATGAAAATTACAATATATGCAATGATTAATCCCAAAAATCAATTTTAATTTATCTACTTTGTTGATTTGTCATGGTTCCGACAACTTTAGTTGTAGGTTTAGCTAAGCATATTCAAGTAAATGACCTACAACAAGATGGCAAAATCATAATTGAGAACACACAACTGATAATGAAAGAAATCACCAGATTAAAATCTCAAGAGGAAGATCAAAACTCAATAATCTCAATAAATTAAGCGCAAAAGGTGTTCTCTCAAAAATCACATTATAGCATCCCGATCCCGATTGGACTCCCCATTTGGGAGTCCGATCAGGCTCGGGATGCTATAAAGTGTATTTTCCAGCAATTAATAATAAATAAAAATGGAATTTAAAAATCTTATTTATACATGGGAAAAACCTAATGCTAATTAAAACAGGAAAACAAAGTCAGTCCAAACAACAGACGGTTGTATGACTTGTGCAGGGTTTCACAGATCGTGAACTGATCTGTGGTCCTTCACTTGTGCTTTTCTCTTCTGAGCTCCGTTCCACAATATATACCCATGAGTCATGGTGGTATTCGTGGCCCCTAAAACCATGCCTTTGAAAATTCTCCATTGCGAGTTGCCATCTTCATCTCCACGACCCTCTTCATGGTCCATGGTGTGGTCCATAGCTCGTGGAGGGTCTTGTGGTCTTTCTCTGTCATGATTTTGCTTTTTTTCAATGGTAATGCTCAAGTTACATAACATCAACATGGTGGTTGTTATGGCTTGTAGAAGGTTCCATGGTGCGTCAAATGGCTTGAGGAACCTGCCTTAGCTTTCTATCTTGGGACATCACTTCATCTTCAACTTTCATCACTAAGTGTGGGGTCATAACGGACTCCATGGTCCATGAAGATGTTAACTGGCTATGTAAGTATCCTTGGACCCTCTTTAGGCCAGTTTTGCTTAGCTTAATCTCTATGGCAGGCTAATGACACCTCCCATGGTCCATGAAGTGTTGCACGGGCCATGGAAGTGTTTGTACAAGTTTACTTTGACTCTTTTTCGCTCAAATTTTTGCATGTCGTCTGAACTTCTATGTCGTACTAGTTTTCCTGCAATTTAACACAAAACAAACACCAAACCAACAAAATTTCTTGAGAACTCAGAAAAATCCTATGTTTAAAGCATCGTAAAAGTTATATTTTCCTGACTTATCAACACCCTCAACTTAGAATTATTACTTGTCCTTAAGCAATGACTAACACAAACTAAACGATGCATAATTACAAGTATCCATCAGAAATCATACTGTAACACATCAATCATCAAACATGTACCCAAAAGAAAATAAATTTTCAATGTACTCACACCCCAGCCAACTCATAAAGACCAAGCTAAGCATTACACTACAAACACTTTGCCCGAGTAAACTTAAGAACAAAGATGAAGTCATGAGATTAGTAACCAAATAGTGCAAGGATAGTTCCCTCACTACCATGAAGTCTCACACACAATATATCAATAAAAAATAGAGACAAAAATATAGGCACTTGCGCTCAGAAAAGACATCCAATCAATACACCAATATAGACCATATGCTTACATTTATTTTCACCACTTTAACTCTCAACCTCCTTAGGATCACATTAGGACTTTTTCAGCTAGTAATGTTGGCTCGAGTTCAGGTAGAAGATATTTATCATTAAAGTGATTAATTGTCCCTCCAAGATGCTACTTTGGCTTAGCGTTCAAGTTTCAACCCCAAAACTCTTTTTGTACCCATTTTCTCACTTCCTATGCTATTGGGAGTTTTTTCTTTTTCATTTATTCATTTTCTTTCATTGCTTTTCTTCGCTCATTTTTTTTAATTTTACTCATGGTCATACTCCAAACATTTCTTTTCCTCTCATTACTTGACTCTTTTCTACTCTTACTTTTCTGCTTTTCCTATAATAGTCACCCTCGACTTATGCTTTTGACTTGAGTTGAGGTGTATAATGTCGTATAAAAAGACCAGGGCCAATATAAACTACCCTTAACTTAGGCTTTTAGCTTGGGATGAGGTTTAGAATATCCTTAGAGACACCAGGGTCAAATTAAAGGTCTCCATAGAGACAAAGGAGGTGAGTTGGGTGATCACAAAGAAAAAAGGTCTAATTTAGGCTCATGTTTTGGTTCAAAGGGAACAATTTTATTTGGATGGTCCATTTTAGGCTAAGTGACTTATCAACAAAAATGGCCTAAGATCTTTTCCTCATCTAATCATTCCATTGTTTTAGTGGGACTAACTGGCAAGTTCTAGCTTTCAAGTGCATTACTCGAATTTAAAACAAATAAGCTCACCATATACAGTATATCTCCTATACTATTCAGCACTAGCTGATAAGATCATGCTTCAATAATCAAGATACCAACTAGACAATGAATACAATGCTTTACAAGAATCAACACAAGTTAGTCAAGAAGGTGTGCTTGCACATTCAAGCTTACTGAAAATTTTTTAATTTTAGGGCATTTCTCACAAAAGTTATGGATTACTGTAAACTCCTACAAAGACTCATATTTACATAGACAAAAACAACCTAAACAAGCCAGTTCTACTAGGTAACACACTTGTGAGAAAAGGAACATGACAAGAAAAACTCCCAAGTGCCATGATGCCATACCCCTTACAAAAATATCGCTTACTGTCCATCTAGGATGCTCTAGGAGTCCGCTTTGTCCATCTGCATTAGACCCTCCAATAGGGTCCACATCGTTGAAAGTTGGACGGCTCTAGAGCTACTCCTAAAGGCCCCAATCTTAGTTGCATCCCTTGCAAGTCTCTCACGTTTTTCTTGTTCTGTGGCCGCCCTCCGCCGGGCTCTTAAGGCCTTCCTCAATTGCTTTTTCTTAGACATTTTCCACTCAATAGGGGGCTAACTTGCTTGCTATGCTTCTTGCCCTTGTCCTTTATCTTAGGCTCAGCAGCACATGGAATAAGTGGGGCATGTGAGGTAGGTGGAGCCCCCTATGCCTTACCCAGAGATGGTGCCAGAACAAGGGCATTGAAAGCTGCATCAATAATCCTGTAGGAATAGGAAAGGTACTATAGGTGTATTGTGCATGCAATAGGGCTATTTTCTCTTTTATCAAGGCAATCTTGTTCAAAATGGAGTTTACCTCCATGTCCGTCATCACTCTCAAACTGATTGTTAAAGTACACTTCTAAACTGACGATGCTATTTTGGAGGGTGGATATTTGTCCCTTAAGATCAGCCCGAAGATACTCCTCAGCTTGTTGGACATGCGACTGGACGACCTGTTGCATTCGCTCAACCACTTGATTCAAAATAGCATGTGTTTGTCTTTGATCAATCACCAACTTGTAAAGGAATTCATATGGGAAATTTACATATATCCCAGGCCCTTGAAACATTTGAGGTGAAATATTTCCCTCTCACTGCTCAGAAGCCTCACTTAAAGGTGGGGCTGCAGCGAACACCTTGAATCGTAGGGCCTGCTGTGAAGCCACCTGTGGAAACATAACTAGGCCCCTGACCTATTCACTCTTTTTCCTATAGAGATGTTTCTTGATGTCCTTAATAAGTGCAATGTTCATGACCTTTGTTGGGTAGATCTTTCTGTCAACATATCTAGGTGGTCAAGACACGACTTTAGTGACATATACTTCTAATAAAAAATGGGAAGGGTAACCCAGCTTTGTCATTTTTGTAGAAATAATATGGCCTACATTCACCCCTTACTAGCCCATAAGGCAAGCTACTAAGAGAGCACGTGAGTGTCGAAGCATGTTGTCATTACATGTAGGCTTTATCTTGGAATTCACCAATGACCACCAAAACTTTGCAACAAACGTGAGAGAGACTTCGAAATTAGCACTCGAGAGTCCACGACCCAAGGTGCATCAGTACCTCGTAGAGCTATATGCTCTGCTATCCATGTTAACACCACAACTCTGGAGATGGGGCCATATATCCTTTCTTCCTTAGTAACATATTAATGCCTCTCTTAATATGAGGTTTCCTGCAGGCATATGTATTTTTTACCATGAAAAAACCTATTGATGGTGTCTTGAAAGATATCAACTTAAACACGCCACACTTCCACATGATCAAGTGAGAGGTATGTGGATGGCCAATTGCTTCATATATTTTCTGGAACTCCCACCTGTAATATAATTCGAATAGACTAATAGCATAATAGGCATATAATTCTTGTACAATCAAAGGCCATTAAAACCCAGTGGCCTGCGCCATCCAGCCAAATTGATGGAAGTTGAAAAATTCCTTAATCTCTGGTGCCACGTCTAAATAATCTGTCATAATTCGAGCTTCAAAAATCATGACCTTTCCCTGGCAAGCCCTTAAGCCCTTAGTCAGCCCATGAGTAAATATTAGTTGTGCTCTAGGGATTTCCTATTTGAATTTGTGAAAATCAATAATCATATGGGTTATGTCAGCATCATTGATTTGGTAGACGACGAAGTGGATGGACTCGTCATTACTATCTTAAAAGTGGATTTCTTCAAACTGTCCACTTTCATTGCACTGTGCATCTGTCGGGATGTTGGCCTACTCTTGGGAAAGATCTTCCTCTTCACTTTCATAAAAAAGGGCCCCATTGTTAGAGTGGGTGCTATAGCTTGGCTTGTTGCATGATCCCCCATAGCGAGGAGAGTCAGGGGAGACATTGCTTGTAAATTGAACTTCGGACCCCCTTGATGAATTGTTGCCTGATCGACTACCCATTTGGTGGCTAAAGAACTCTGTTGCTAAATCATGCAGGTGTGATGCAGGCTCCTCCCTAGGTCAAGCTGACATTCAATGGGGTCCCATAGTATCTGCAAGCCACAAAAATAATGAGCATCAGTTAGAAGACTATGAACTTGGCAAAAGATGTACTAACGGGTACTCAGACTTCCCCTGTGCCAACAAAGTTACAATAACCCTTACGAGTGAGTCACCAGGTCTATCATAGAGAAATAATAAGAACTTAAAATGAGGAAACTCATCATAGTAAAACCAGGAAAAATAACAAAAGTGATTGATGAGAGGTACCTGGACGGGACCTCATCACGGGCTGTATAAGGTTACACAAGCCATATGAGGGCCCGCTGAGTCTGACTTGGGCATGTTGTACAAGAATACATCAGGACTGGACCCCATAATGGGCTATGTAAGTTTGCACAGACCATACGATGGCCCTTGGAGGAAGACTTGGCATTTTGTACGAAAGGTCCCCTAGAAGGAACTCTCGCATGGGCCGTGAATAAGTCCATGGTTCGTGAAGTGTATCATAAAAGGTTCCTCTACAAAAAAAAATAGTTGTGGAGCCTTTCATGAAACCTCGCACGACTCATGGAAAGTTCTATGGATCGTGAGGGGTGCTGTAGTGAACCCTCATCAATGAAGCATCAACAATTAGCTCAAATTCAGTCAGTTTACACTATGTATGCTCCACAAATTCGACCTTTCACATAAATCACTACCAAAAATGCACTTAACATAGATTTGTCACAAATAATGACTAAAATTAGTAAGCCCATTAATATAGCAACAATGGTGGTTTACATATACACAATGAGACACCCAACACAAATCATCATGCAATTTCATGGTTTAGACTTCCAAACAACTAATATCAAGAAAGATTATGCAAATGAATTCTAAACTCAACTAAAAAGGAAGAAACATGAAGACTCAATTATGAATAATGTAGGTGTGAGAGACACTTGATGAATTAGACCCAAGATGCGTTAGTGTTACAAATCATTAAATGGACCTTACAATCATGGCTTGGGAGAACGAATTTGGTGGATTTGAGAGTAAGGGGCATAAAAAAGGAGAAAAATGGGAGTGGGGTCGGTTTTAGATATTAAAAAAGGAATATCTAACTTGGGTTAAACTAAATCAGCCTGACTACCCTCTCACGGGCAGCTTCATGATCCATGGAGCGTTCCATGGTAAGTTGAACCATTTGTATGCCTACTTGAGTGAAACAAAAACCTAGCTGGTCCAACGATCTATTGCGGCTCATGGAAAAGACCACGGTCTATAAATAGGTCCATAGTGATTTCCTTCCATGCACCTCCAACCATGTCCTTCCATTGACGATTGGATGGTGCGTTCCCCACTCCATGGGTCGTGGACACTATCGTGGTGGTCTTTTTTGCTTAATTTTTCCCAATTCAATTTTGCACTACATCAACCACCTTGCCTATGTCCATGTTAGCCTAGTCCACACTTGCAACTACACAAGCAACAACGCGTGACCTATTTTTTTATCTTTTGAAAATAGGAAAAAATGCATGTGTTGCCTCCCATGAAGCGCTTGATTTAACATCGCGGCACAATGTACTCACCTTGACTGCTTAGACTTCGTTAAGCTACAATTCTTCCACTACACATATTTCACATAGGGAGCCAAAGTATTGTTTCACCCTTTGAACGTTGACTTTTAATCTATGCTTATATAATCATGAAGGGTTTAGATAACCTATATTTCATCTTATCAGGGAGTAGTCTTAACCTTGAGTTGAACAAAAGGACCTTATCCCCTACATTGAAGTTGCACTTCTCAATGTGCCTATCACAGTTGGCTTTCATCCTCTCATTGTACAAGTATGCACTTGCATGGCGTGGAAGCAAAATTAATCTACTCATTAATCAGTCCCACTCTTACTTAACAACATCACTCCACTGCAAATTTAACTTATTCAGAGCCCACCAAACTTTACGTTCCAACTCCACAGGCAAGTGACATGCCTTTCCAAACACTAACCGAATGGGGACATATCGATGGGAGTCTTGTAGGAAGTCATGTAAGTCCAAGAGAATCATCTAGTTTCCTTGTCTAATCCATTATATGGGCATTTATCAACTTTGCAAATTTTTCTTGATTTTCCAGTTTAAAACTTCCACCTGCCCACTAGTCTGAGGATGGTATAGGGTGGCCACCTTATGTTATTTTACTCCATATTTGGCAAACACAGTGCAAAAAATATTACTGAAGAAGTGGGTGCCCCTATCACTAATGATTGCTCTAGGGGTCCCAAATCTAGAATAGATATTTTACCATAGAAAGAGTGCCACACTTTTGCTCTCATTATCAGACAAGACCACAGTTTCCACCCATTTGGAGACATACTTGACTTTCAACAAGATGTATTTCATGCCATTGGAGCTTACAAACGGTGCCATGAAATCTATGCCCCATATGTCAAACAGCTCAACCTCAATGATGGGTGTCAAAGGCAATTCTTGACACTTTGATATGTTGCCATGCCTTTGACACTGATCACTCCCCTTTACCAAGGGATAGGAACTTAGAGATGGTAGGCTAGTAGTATCAAAATTGGACCACTTTTTTAATAGTTAGGGCCCCACTATGGTGTTCATAGCCCGGTGTAGAGCGGCAATCTTCCACAGTGTGTAGCTTCCCTGCTTTTGGCACACATCTTCATATCACATTGTTTGCGCATATCTGATACAAATAAGGATCATCCCAAAAGTATCTACCCACATAAATGCAAAAATCTCTTAGGTTGTTGGAAGGTGAGGTCCTCAAGTACAATATCACAAACAAGATAATTAGCAAAATCAACATTCCATAGGATTAAATCAATAGTAGCAACCAATACATGTTTGTCTTAAAATGAGTTATCAATATTCATTCATTCATACCTCTAGGGTCACTTTCAAGCCTGGAGAGGTGATCAACCACCTAGTTGTCATTGCCCTTTCGATCAATCACCTTAAAGTTAAACTCTTAAAGTAAGAGAACATATATGAACAGTCGAGGTTTTGAATCCTTCTTGGTCATCAAGTATCGCAAAGCTACATGATTAGTATGCACTAACACTAGTGGCCAAGAGATATGCCTTAAATTTTTCAAATACATAGACCGCCACTAACATCTCCTACTTCATCATTGTATAGTTTTGTTGGGCCGCATTAAGGGCCTTACTGCATAGTATATAGGATGGAAATCATATTCTGCTTTTCCCTAGCAAAACCCCTAATGTCCCTCAACTAGCATCGTACATAACCTCAAATGCAACCGACCAGTCAAGTGCCACATTAACTGGAGCAGAGATTAGCTTTTTCTTTAGGCATTCAAATTCCTAGAGACATGCATCATTGAATTGAGACTTTATCTTTTTCTCTAATTGCTTGCACAAAGTGTGTGCACTTTTGGAGAAGTCCTTGATGAATTGTCTGTAGAACCCAACATGCCCACAGAAATTTCTATCTTCCTTCACAGAGATGGGTGGTGGCAACTTCTCTATGACCACAATTTTTCGCCTTTTCAATTTCAATTCCTTTCTCATAGGTTTTATGCCCCAAGACTATCACCTCTCGCACTATGGAGTGGCATTTCTCCCGATTCAAATTAGGTTTGCCTTTTCGTACTGTTGTAGAGCCCTGCTAAGATTTAATCTACAATCATCAATGGAATCCCTAACAATAGAGAAGTCATCTATAAATATACGTCCAATGTATGCTTGACCATGTTTGAGGATATAGTTATTATGCAGTGTTGGAATACGGATGGGCCATTGGACAGTTGAAATGACATGCACTTGAAGGCTAACGTACCATATGGGCATGTGAATATCATCTATTCCTGATCCTGTAGAGCTATACCAATTTGGTTGTAGCCAGAATATCCTCTCGAAAGTAATACCATACTTGCCGACCAAAGTATCAAACATCTGGTCTATAAAAGGCATAGGGAAATGATCTTTGGGGGTCCACTTATTCAACTTGCGATAATCCATGCATACACGCCACCTTGTCATAGGCGAAGGGGGAAAAACTCATTCTTGGCATTAGCCACAACTGTCATACCACCCTTCTTCGGGACACTTTGTACTGGGCTCACGCAGCAACTATCAGAGATTGGATACACAACTCTTGCATCTTTTAGCCTTTGGAACCTATGGAACCCTAAAATCACTTGCCCATTCAAAATCTTCCATCCATCCCATCTAATACGCTTGAATAAGTGAATCCAGGGACAAAGAGCTAGCCCTTGGCTTATATAAACAACTAAGATAATGTCTAAGACCGTCTCTTCTTTTCCATATCCTCTTTCCTCCTTCTTTCTAGATACTTAAAGGACAAGGAGTGTCAGGAGTCTCTTAAGAAATGACAAAGAATATTTAATATCTTGTTTACAGCGATCGGATTTTAAAAAGTCTTTCATCTCTTATCTTCCCGTCTATCTTATTTATCTTCTGATCGGATTGCTTAGCTTTTTCAAGCCCTACTTGAAAGGCTTGCTTTCTTTAAAAAAAAACTTTCTTTATTTTTTGTACCACCTCTTGCATAGGTGGGTTCACCCTTCACAGGTGCTATATACTAGGGATGCAGTTCTCCTCCAACTAGATTTTATGTGTGTAGATACCAAGAGTAATGTCGATGATATCCGCAATAGTCCAACCTATCACTCTCTTGTTGCAACACCTATACCAATGTAATCACCTATTTTCCAGTCAAGTCTACAACAACTATAATAGGTAACGTGTCATTTTGGCCTAGAAATACATACCTCAAGTATCTCAATAACTCCTTGACTTTCACTGTGCGCGACTTCTCGACAGATGGCTTGGCCGGTGAGTCGACTGATTTTTGAAGTCCAAGTCTAGCTTCTTAGGAGCAAATGTATGAGTCTCCAAGCCCTTCAAAGTTAGCATTATTGCATCATATTTGGCACCTTCGTTACCATCACCATTTACCATGACCACTATCAATGGCTCTACCTAAACCCCAGCCTTAGTAGACAATATGTCAAGACTTGTCAGCTTCACAAATTATGGCCATCACTAAGACATCTTTCATCCATTTCATTGAAGCACATATGTTGAATTTGGCTTCTTCACTGTTTAACCTGAAGGCTCAACATCAACCAATACCCAGCCAGTGGCTAAGAACGATAGTCCAAAATGTTAGGAACTTTTAAATCCACCTACAATTGAGTATCACAAAGTCAGCAGGAAAATAAATTTACCTACACGTACCAGGATGTCATATAAGATTTTTACAAGCCATTTCACCGATGATCTACCATCAATATCTCACTAAACTCGCCTCTTGAGCTCCTAAGCCCAGATATTTGTGGTGGCATCTGTTAAGGTCCTTTGGAGGAACCAACAAGTCGAACGTGCTACAAGAGAGGCCAAAACGGATATGAAAAATCGGATCCTTATCTTTTCCACTCCACTAAAGCCTAAGGTACTAATTCTAAGTTGCTTATGTGATTTCAACAGTGGCATAAGGTTGATGTTAGCCCCCCGATCACACAAAGCGCTAGAAAATCCAAAGCTCTAATTTTATATAGGATTATGAACGCACCTAAATACTTCTTCTTTTTGACTAATGACCTAGTGGAGATAGAACTACAGTGGTACAACCTGTCCTCTGGTTCAACAATGACAGTATGCTTTTTAGCAACCAAGTCTTTCATAAACTTAGCGTACCCTAGCTTCTGCTTCAAGGCCTCCATTAGTGCTATGTTCACTGACAGCTCATGATGCATGCAGATAAATTTCTAGAATTTTCCATCCTTATCCTTCTTTTTCAACTTTTGCGGGAATGGTGAAGGCAGTCTTCATAATAGTGGTAGTGCTTGAGCTACCTCAGATTCAACAAGATTAGGCTCATTATCAGCAACAAGGCACTGTGGCTTATCAATTGTATCATCATTTATGTCCATTGTTATTTTCGGCACCTCATCACTTTGCTCACTTCCATCACCTGCACTTACTTCCTGCTTTCGCTTAGCACTTGTAGGGATTGGATTAGGAATTTCCTTACCACTTCTTATTGTGATTGTCGTGCATTGTCCATCATTCATCAAGTTCTCCACAGTGTCACTGGGAAAGGTTCCTGTCTTCCTCTGATCACAGTAGCCGACAACAAACCTATTTGCTACTCTAATTGCTTTGGTGAAGTGGCATGTGAGTTGACTTTTTGGTTTATGCTAGGCTTGTCACTCCTCAAGTCTCTATCTCTTGCTTCTATGGATGTCATACCTTTACCATTATTTCCTATAACCTTGAGTTGTCACATTTATTGGTAGGCCGATCTCTGTTCATTGGAGGCACATAGACTCTAGCCCTATCATTCTGGTTGTTGTACCTGGCTTGCCAGTTTCCCTACTCATAATTTGTAGGCATTTCCTCGTAATAGTCTCTCTTATAGTTTCGACCTTGGTTTTCGGAGTTGTATGTGTTGAAACCTCGAGACTAGTTACAAACTTGGCTTCCCTCTCATAATCAATGTTTTGCTCATTATATCTGTTGGCAGCTTCAACAACTTTCACATTCTCTAGACCTTCACCCATTAAGAGCTTGGTCAAGAAATCCATTTATGCCCATATGTGGGCCATGTCTTGATCTTGTTCCTCTTTCTTCCTTTTTTGCTTTGTAGTCATCTAAAAAATGAACCCAGAACAATCCCTATCTCTAGGGTACCAAGCCCTGTTGTTCTTAACCACTTGATCTAAAATCACTATAATATTCAGGAATGTTCTTACCATGTATGATCCTCCACATGTTACATCAATTATTAGGTTAGTCACGAAATTGTAGGACCTATAGAAGATCTCTTTCCAGTGCTCATCTGTGAGGTTGTGGTTGGGACATTACTTAAGTTCTACCTGAATCTCTCCCATGTGTCAGGTAGCATTTAGGTAGGTAGTTGCTTACCGGCCCTTATCTCATCTTTAATTTTTAACTTCCTGGATTGAGGGAAGAATCTTTATAGAAAAGCATCTTTCAACTCGCTCCAAGTATGAATGGAATCATGAGGAAGTTTGTTCAACCACTTCGCTGCCTTGCTAGTCAAAGACAACAAGAACAATCTCAAATGGATAGCCTGTTAACCAACACTAGCAATCTCAGATGATTGACATATAGCCATAAAGTTATGAGATGCTGATTTGCATCTTCACCTGCCACTCTGCTGAATAATCTTTTCAAAGTGAGCATCTGAAGTATAATGTTTGTGATGGTAGACATGGAACATGCAAGCAAAAGGGGAAGGACTATCACCCTGTAGCCCAAACACCATCATCCTCATCATGTACTACTTGTGGCTGTTGAAGGGCAGGAGGTATAAGTGCAGCATACTGCTATAGAGGTGATTCTAGTGGCCCCTATCATTATTGTAATCATTCAGAGCTAGGTCGTCATTACCCCTATTGTCAAGATTCAAAGCCAACACTCTCTACCTTTGTGCTTCTTGCTCTTATGCAATCATTTGTCTTATAGATCTTTGAAGCTCTGGTGAAACACCCCTCAAGTTCTTCGAAATGCCCATAATAGTAATTTCCATACATCTCAACATCTTTGCATGATTTCAAAAATTCGACTTTATATTCTTGACCAGGGGGAAAATTGAGTGGGATATGGGTAAAACCCAAATTTTAGAAGACCAATAGTGAAAAATAAGTTTTGCTAATTTTTGATTTCTAATGTCTGTCCGCGCCAAGGCCGTATGTGCCTTGGGCAAAGACTAGTGTTGTTTGAACTTCGCGTCTGGTCCACGTTATGCCTAGGGCGCAGACCAGTGTAATATTTTCCTTAGTTTTCTTATTTCATCCAAGGGCATTGGGGTCATAGCCCCATATCCATTTAAACATGAAATCTCCCATACTTAGCTATTTTTCAACTTCATAACTCATAAAACACTCTCTAAAACCTCTCCAAGACTTTAACAAATCTCTCCTTCAAATTCAAGGATTTCAAACTCAATTTTGGAACCCTAGAATCTACCTAAACCTTCAACTTTTCTTCAAGTTCATCTCATGGGATTCAAGGTTTAATTTAAGTGGGTCTTCATCCATAAGTCCTTTCATCCATGGAGCCCAACCTTCTCTTTTTATGGAAATTGTATGATTTTGAGTTGTATTATCTATGCATATCTCTTATTATGAATTTTGAACACAAAATATGTTGGGGTTTTATTAAATATTGATTGATTATGCATGAATACCTATTTCAAGCTTATTCCATGAATTGGTTTTGTCTATTGAGACTATGTATGATTTGAGTTATGAAACTCTGAACTGTTATGAGCTTTTGTAATTTCAAGATATCCTAAATGAGGGTTTTACAATATTGGTGGGTTTATTTGCATGGAGTTTACTCATCTTGTTTTACTCTTGAATTGCATGGTTTTGAACAAGTATCATAAACCCATTATGTGTTTGATAAAATTAAATAACAAGAATTCTCAAGTTGTTGATGAACTGTTACATAATTTACAAGTCACGTGAATTCATGATGATAAAGGGCTTTCAAGCATGTATTGAATTCATGAAAAGTATCTATGATTTTACAAGTATCAAGTTGAGCCCTATTCCAAGATATTTACATCTTGTGAGCCATTCATGTTAAAGTAAGGGTTCATGTATGATTATGATCTACTCTCATGTTAAAGTGAGGCTCACTAGTAGAGGTCAAGCATGTTTTTGAGCTACTTATGTCAAGTTATCATGTCTTTTACAAGTTACTCATGATATTATTAAAGTATGATCATCTCAAGCATTTTGTGGGATTTGACTTAGTACCGATTAAGGCTTTAGATGGGGGCTTGACTTAAGGGATCCTTATATAAAGTCTTTAGTCTCTAAACTATGTGCTACTATAGGATTATTATTATTACCTTTCCTATACTAGTGGATCCATCTAGTTCATGTTATCATGTTTGGTTTGACTGGCGAGTAGATCACACTTAACCGGGGGGTATCATGCCCGGTCACCTGAACTGAAGGGGTGTCATGCCTTGGAGTCTAAATTGCAGCTGCTTGGTCTATATCAGTTGAGGTCTCTTCCCACGTATGTATGATGTATTATGAAAGTTGAATGTCTTAAAGCATGTTTTATTACAAGCATAGATCATACATGTCACATTGATAATATATATCCATTGATTATGATTATGCATTTTGATTATATTGGCTTATGTCCTTGTTGCATTGCACCTTGCTAACTTGTACATCAAACGTACTAATGCATACTCTATACCTACATGATATTACCATGTAGGGATCGGAGCTCCTTTTGATCATCCTCCTCCACGTGGCTAGTTCGATTCTTCAAGAAAGCTTTTGGTGAGTCCTCAACTCCGAGGACAATATCTACTTTATTTCATGCTATGATGAGACTTATTCCTTATATTGGAAGCATATTATCATCAGGGTGAGCCCAGGAAGTGTCTTGGGCCCCGCTCCATTCTAAAGTAGTGGCTTTGTTGGATAATAAATGTGTATATACTCATGATCTTGATTTTTCTTAAAATACCCCAAAAATGTGCTTCAGAAATGCTTATAATAGTAATTTTCATATATCTCAAAATCCGTGCGTGATATCAAAAGTCCGACTTCATATTCTCAAATAGGGAAAAAATTGAATAGGAAATGGGTATAACTCAAATTTTAGAGGACTCTTGGTGAAAAATAAATTCCATTAATTTTCAATTTCCAATTTGCATCCGCGACCAGGCCGTGACGCAGACTGGGCACGGATCAACACAAAAACTTTCTACGTGATGGGTTCACATCGTAGAGCAGTTAAACTTTTTCCTCAGTTTTCCCTATGTGCCCAAGGACATAGGGTCATAACCCCATGCCCACTAAAGCATGAAATCACCCATACTTAGCTATTTTTCAACTTTATATCACTCAAAACCCACACAAAAATCTCTCTAAGATTTAACCAAATATCTCATGCCTAATTCAAGGTTTCTAAGCTCAACTTTGGAACTCAAGGATCCACTTCAAGCTCTAAGTTTCCTTCAAGCTCATCTCAAGGAAACCCAAGTTTAAGGTATGTGGGTTTTATCCATTGGGTCCTTTCACCCATGGAGCCCAATCTTCCTTTTTATGAAAATTGCATGATTTCAAGTTGTATTACTTATGAGTATCTCTTATTATGAAATATGAGCATTAATTATGTTGGGATTTTATCAAAGTATTGTTGATTATGCATGAGTATCTATGTTAAGCTTACACTATGAGTTGATCTTTGTCCATTGAGACTATGCGTGTTTTGAGTTATGAATCTATGATCTATTATGAGTTTTGATGATGGATTTCAAGGTATTCTAAATCAAAATTTTACTACATGTCCGTGAGTTGATTTTCATTAAGTTTTCACATCCTATTTCACTCTTGAATTGTATGATTTTGGACTAGTATCACGAACCCACCAATTTTTGAAAAATGTCATGTTAAGAATTTTCGAGTTATTGATAATCTATTTCATGATTTGCAAGTCAAGTGACTATATTTTGATTAAGGGCTTTTAAGTATATATTGAATTCATGAAAAGTATCAATGATTTTACAAGTATCAAAGTTAAGCCCTATTTCAAGATTTTACCTATTATGAGCCATTCATGTTAAATCAAGAGTTCATATATGATTATTGATGTGTTGTCAAAATACAACACATTTGAGGCCTAAAACAAAGAATTTTGCATGTTCTTAATGTAAATTTTTATGGGTTTTATGTGTTTTTGTGTTTTTCTTGCACAAAATATAGGTTGACATGATTTTGAGAGAAAATTGCAGATTTTGATGTAGTTAGGACATACGAGCCACCCTACGAATTGCAGCCCAAGATACGAGTCATAGTGTGCCCCTATAAAAAGAAATAGTGTTTAAGAATTAGGAATTTTCAAAGTGATGGTCAGATATACGAGGCCAACCTATGAGTCATATGCCAAAATCTAGACCAAGGACTGCAACTGAGGACTACGAGAAGATACTACAAGTCGTAGATCAGACAATGACTCATATCAATGGATCATAGCAGTCAAGTCCAAAATGCCCAGTGCTGACTATGGAATCCCGACTATGAGTTCACCTTATGAGTTGTAACTACAAACCGTACCTGTTGCCACCTGTATTTTCTATTCTATTTTTAGGTTCTTTTTCTAAATAGTATTAATAATTAATGATAGGGATCTTGAAAGGGAGATCCGACAATTCACAAATTCTACAACAACTTTGAATATTCTTAGATAACTTTTCTAGGGTTTAGTGTAGATTCTAGTATTTTAATTTTGAAGACCCATTTTGGGGGATTTGAAATCACTTATATTCAACTCCATTAATTCAAGCTTGTGGTTTTAACATCAAGGTGATTTTGTTCTTCATTGTTATTGGGTAATCTCTAAACCATGTTTCTTCCAATCATTGTTTATGAGTTTGCCCTAGCCATGAGTAGCTAATCACCCACAACTTGGAGTTGTGGGAACCATGAGGAGTTGACTCGAATTAACACAGATTTTGTGTATTTATTTGATTGGGTATTTGTATGTATTGTCTATTTCCTTTCATTTTGAATGTTGTTTGGTGGTATCCAACACCAAACCCCCGCCTACACTCATAATCCCAACCATAGTGGGGATGAATAGGAAAAGGGAGGATAACACGATTCGATTTGATATTCTCATCTAATCAAACAAACCTGACCAAGGGGAGATTGACTAGGACAAAGGGTAATGGTTAGTTGATACACATTGGTTGCCGACAAAGCACCATGGTGAAATTCGACCTTCACCTTCACTAGAGGGCTGGAAGAACCTAAGTTATCGTCCTGTATACGATGTCTCAATTAGGGTTAAGTTATCCAAGGTATTTGAATTAACGAATCATGGGGAACACAATTCCCTAGTTGTCCCTCTATTTGATTTTCTTCTTGCATTAGTAGTGTAGTATTTTCATTATTCTTCATTTTGAAATCACAAACCCCCCCCCTCCTCAATTTTAGAGAATATAGTCAACTGATGCTTGAAATGATTGGTAGTGAGTCAATATGACCAACCCCGTATTCCCTGTGGATTCGACCCTAACCTCTAGTTAGTTTTATACTTGATAACGATCGCTTTACTATTAGAGCGTGAACATAAAAATTTATGGCGCCATTGCCGGGGAATACAGCTAAGTTCTTGGCTTAATTTCACTAGTAGTTAGTTGAAAGTGTCGATTAGTACATTCTCTTGTAGGTTACTTTCATTTATTTTGTTTTATTATTACAAGTGTCCAAAGAGAGTGCAGTGAAGGTTCATCCTGGATAGGCACTCATTGGTTGTTAAACAGAATGGGTGAACCAAATCTAACCATGAAAAGCGATTTGTTAGAGTCATTGCAAAGATGTGTCCTGTTCTATGGGCAAGAGTCCAAAGATCCGTATACCCACCTATAAAATTTTGCTTAAACATTGAGGCGGTTGCTTGCGAAATGACATCCAACTTGGGATGCCATGGCTCTTCAGACCTTTCCCATGACTCTTAGGTGTAAGGTTGCAGAGTGGTAGTCTATCCTCCCACCAGATGTTTGTTCTAACTGGGGAGAAGTGCAAAAGGTCTCCTCATGAACTTTTATAACGAGCTGAACAAGCAGCAACTACTGGATTCGATTGTTAACTTCAAACGAGTTCCAGGAGAATTCTTGGGTGCAACTTGGGATAGGTACCATGAATGTTTAAGGAAAAAGCAGAGCCATGATCTAACAGATGATGTGTAGTGCCAAGCTTCTATAGAGCACTGAGCTTCGAATAATAGTTGCAAGCTAATGCCTTATTTGGAGAAGACTGTTGGGTGTTCTTGAGGCAGCCATTTAACAAGGTTATCGAGTACATGGACAAATTATCTGCGATTAGCCAAGTGTACCAACCACTTTAAGAATAACCAATTGCCCCAACTAGATTGCCAAAGGAAGGCTCTAGGTAGTGTAAAAAAAAGATGGTGCAATCAATTGGTTCAAGCTACCCTATCTACAGTGTGTTATCTAAAGGATTGCGCGTATGCTTGAACAATTGATTAGAAAAATAAAAGAGCAAGAAGAGATACTATATGAAATAAATTTTGATGTCATCAACGTGAATTACAAAGTGGACTAACAAACAATGGCAATATGAAGACTTAATGACAAGGTTGAGAGGTTCTCCACACAGTTAAAGTTTGTTCAAAAGGACCAAAGGAGAGATCATAGGATTGATGATAAGAACTCATCGACCCATGAAGAAGTCTGAGTACACATGATGATAAAGTCGAGCCACAACTTTAAACAAGGCGCTTCTTGGGAGGCAACCCAAGTATCTTTCATGTTTCTTGCTTGTTTCTAAGTTTATTTTGGTCATTTGAATTATTAGGTAGTTGGTTGATTTTTTTGTTTGGATTGTGAGAAAAACATTGGGCTAGTTGTGTTGTTTTTGAGGATTAATATGTTTTGAGTTTTGGTTTGCAGCTATGAATCAAGTGCTCAAAGTGTGAAGAATGGCATTTGAAGCAGCCTCTACGACCAGACCTATGAGCCGTAGTGAACTCTATGACTCATAGTCATGCCTTGTAGAGGGAAACAATGTTTGATTAAAGTTGGCATATACACTACGAGCCAACCTTACATTTAGTAGGGTCCCCCATGAGTCATAAGTGCGGTTCGTAGGGCCCAAATATGATCTCTGATTTTTTCGAAATGTTGGGGTCTTCTATGAGACTAGGAATTACGAGTCGTAGGAGGCCCTATGACTCGTAGTCGGGGTTTTGTAGACTTGATATACAAAATTTTTAATGTCAACCCGGTAAGGATATATTTGACCCATGATTTCCCCATTTTTAACTGGTTACTTCCCCCCAAAGTTTTCTCACAACCTTTTTCTACTATTTCGATCGCTTTTCCATTAACCCACGTCACTTTCTGGCAAGATTTTTTCCGAAGGGTCTAACTCTCTAGGGTTTCAGGTCCTCCATTTCTCTCTCAGTATACATATTTACTTATTATTCTCTAAGTTGGTATGCTTCCTTGGTTTAAGTTTGCACACACATGTTATGATTTCATATATTGTTGGATGATCGTGTGTCTAGTGGTAATACTGAGTATACCCATCAGAAATTGATTGTGTAAAAGTGAGAATTAGGGTTTGGTTGATCAAAATTCCCTAGTAGTGTTTCGAAGTGTGAAATTACTTTTGGTGGATTGTTGTGATAATGGAAATCTTGCCATATCTAAATGTTGATCATGTTGTGAAATGATTATATGACTATTGATTGATAATGGGTTCATGGTGGGGTTGTCATTGGGGTGTTGATGTATGTTTGGGTTGAGATTGTTAGTTTGAGATACCCTAGTATGAAGTTGTTGTGGATTCCCTTAAACCCCCATTATTGTGTGTTGGTGCGATTGTTCTGAGTTTGGGGATCGATGAATATTGGGTACTTCTTGAATGTGATTGGGAAGTGTTGTTTAACTCTTTTGATCATGGGTAGATCTTGTTGGGATAAGTTGTCATTTGAGTCTACATGCTTGAGTAATGTTTTTTGTTTATATGCTTTACTATGTGTTGAACTCTTGCTTCAATGTTGTTTACTTTATAGTGAATTTGGTAGTTCGATTGGTGATTGTGGTTTGTGTGGTTGTGTTGAGGACACCACAGGTGTCTGATAGTCCTTGCTATGAGGGCCACCTGCCACTCGTAGAAGTACCTACGAGTCGTAGTGGTTCCCTCGTAGGGAATAACAATTACCTATGGTCCCTTAACACTTGTCATACAAGACTCATCTACGAGTCATAGTGTTCACTATGAAATGTAATGAGGGTTGCATAAGAATGCCTTTTGTGTAATTTGGTGACTTGAAATTGGTACGAGTCAGCCTATGATTTGTAGACTCCACTATGAATCGTACCTGTGCCTCGTACCTGTTTTGAGTGCGAATTTTTCTAAGGCACCTTTGTACTACAAGGTCATAGTATGACTTGTAGTTTACCCTACGAGTCGTACTTGTGCCTCGTATCGCAACTTGTAACTGGTGTAGTGCTAATTTTTTCCTTTATTGTTTTTGTTTCTTTCTTTTTTTGAGATAAGTGTTTTGGGGCTAATTGTGAAGTTATGATGCAATCTTCCAAGAACAATGACCCCGAATACTAGAGGTGTTGCTATTAGAGAATTTAACAGAAGATTAAGGGACAAAAATACAGATGATGACCAGTCAGGGGGTCAAGTAAGAATGCCTCCCAGTCCAACGCAGATGTTAATATAGAATGGACTAAGTCAAATGACTCATCTCTGGATGAAGTAGCAATAGAGTCATCAGTTGACCCATCTATCTCCGCCGCTGATCCTTATCATCACCTATGGGGAATTGAGGGTATGCAGGAGATATATGAGAAGCGACTTGAGCCAAAGGGACGGGAAAAACTTGTTCTTGAGCCAAAGGGACGGGAAAAACTTGTTAGATAGTTTCACGAGAAGTCCTGGTTGAATGACTCAGGTTAAGTCGAGTTGCTACTTTAGAGGTAGAGATTGATAGACATGTGCTTTGATGGTTATCAGAGAGGCTGGGCAAGTATGCCCCACTTGTGGTCAGTGAATTCTCTGCTGCCTAAGACGCTACCATCCTTTGAGATCTTCCCAAGTGAAATAAGGTTACGGATCAAGCCAGGTTATGCAAGGTCTTAGTTTGAGGACAAAGGGTAGATATCTTTGAGGAAACCACCCCCGAGTTCAATTTGGTCCTAACTACAGGGTGCCATAGCACACAGCTGAGTATAATGACAAGATAGATAAGATGCAATGTGTTGTGATTGAGAAGAATATTTCTTTAAGGATTGAGCTCCTCAGATGGGTCACGAGCCAAATAGTAGAGCATGATGCTGAGCCTACTTGGATCACCAACCTTGTGGAGTCTATAGTGAAGTCCCACATCTCCTTCTCAGCTAAATTTTGGTGGGCTATTATCCGCTCATGCATCAAGCCTACATTCACAGATAATGTCATCACCTTAGAAAGGACCGTGTTAATAACCAGTATGTTAGCTGGCTGTGAGATCGACTGGGCTTGTGTCATTGCTGAGCAAATTCATGA
>JAOTQR010105359.1:48925-68755 GCA_025774065.1 Solanum ossicruentum | reverse complement strand
TCACATATGACTTTTTATATGTGCATGATTTACTTAAGCATGTTTTACTTATGCATTGATCATACATGTCATATTGCTATATTATGCCTATTGCTTATCTCTTATTGCATTGCATCCCACATACTTAGTACATTTAAATGTACTAACACATACTCTATGCCTACCTGATGTTACCATGTAGGAATCAAAACTCCTATTAATTCTTCTTGTGGCTAGATGGATTGTTCAAGTTAGCCTTTTGTGAGTCCTCCATTCCATGGACAATGACCATTCTCTTACATTATGTATTATGATTCTCTTTAATTTAGCATATACTTATGACTATGAGAGTGTACCGGGTTGTATGTCTTGTCCCCCGCCATTATCTCTGTAGTTGAGGTGTTATTGGACAAAACAACGTATTTATGCTATGAGTTGATTCTATTATCTCTTGACTCTATGTTATGACTAGTTCTCCCTTAGTCCTTTTCTCCCTTATTTGCATTCTTTATATGCCATTTAATTATTTCTGCGACCAAGGATGTGTAATGATATGCAATAAGGCTTGTTTGGGGTTACTTTGGTTTCCCCATTCACCAGACATCATCCGCGACCAAGGATGTGTAATGATATGCTATGAGGATTATTTGAGGTTTTGTCGGGTTCCCCATTCGGCAATCATATTTAGGCCCTAGGCTTAGGTCGTGACAAAGATGGTCAGAGCTACTCCTGTGTCAGCCTTGTCGGTGTGGGGCTAGAGTTAAATTGAATTTAGGAAAATCTCGGTGAGGCGGGAAAAACCTCAGTGCTAAGTCTAGGAAGATCCCATACAGTGGGGCAAACCTTAGTGAGGACGCTGAGTCCATAGAGGGGGTGTGTATAACAACACATCTTGAGTGGAGATATCTCACATCGGCAAAAACACAGGAGAGATACTGGGTATATAAAGCAATGAACTGGTCTATATACAATTAGGTGCCTTTTGGGCTAGGCCCAAAGGGGAAAATCCATGATGGGCTAGGCCCAAGAGTGGACAATACTTCATAGTAGTTTTGGGTTAGGTCATTAAAATCCTTGATGAGGCCCATAACTCTTCATATTCTTTCCACTCCGGTTCAACAAAAAGGGTAGCGATTTGAGGGATGTGTATTGGTGGGGAGGCATGTAGAGGGACATTGCCAAATTCATTTCTGGTTGTCATAGTTATCAACAAGTCAAACCCGAGAATCAAAGGTTGGGTGGCCTAACACAAGCATTGAGATTCCTACTTGGATGTGAGAAGAGATAAATATGGATTTGTGGTTAGGTTTCCCAAGACTAGAAAAGGTTTTGATTCCATTTGGGTCGTGGTTGATAGGATGACAAAATTAGCTCATTTCATACCAGTTAAGACCACATATGGGTCTGAAGATAATGCAAGGTTGTATATTCATGACTAAGTAAGGTTCCATTGGGTTTCTTCATCTATCATATCAGATCATGGTGCTCAATTACCTCATACTTTTGGAGGTCTTTCCAAAGGGGTCTTGGAACTAGAGTTAAGCTTTCTACCGTGTTCCACCCTCAAAAGGATGGCCAAGCAGAGAGAACCATCCAAACCCTTGAGGGTATGCTTGAAGCATGTGTGTTGGAGCTTAAACGTAGTTTGGATGATCATCTCCCCTTGATTGAGTTTGGATACAACAATAGATATCATTCTAGCATCGATGTGGCTCCTTTTGAGGCTCTATATGGGAGACATTGTATATCACCGGTTGGTTGGTTTGATGTTGGTGAAGCAACTTTTTTGGGACCATATCTGGTTATGGAGTCTCTTGAGAAGTTTAAGGCGATTAGGGAAAGATTAAAGATGGCACAAAGTCGTCAAAAATCCTATGCTAATGTGAAAAGAATAGACCTTAAATAAAATGTTGGTCATTGGGTCTACCTAAAGGTTTCACCCATGAAGGGTGTGGTCCAGTTTGGTAAGAAGGTAAAGTCGAGCCCAAGATATGTTTGTCCTTATGAGGTCATAAGGAGGGTTGGAAAGGTAGCTTATGAGTTGAGATTTCCTAGAGAAATAGATTTGATTCATCAGTATTCCATATATCTATGTTGAGGAAATGTGTGGGTAATCCAAATGCTATTGTACCTCTTGATATTGTGGGTATGGTTGAAGATGATTTGACATATAAATAGGTTCTCATTTAGATTTTTGATAGGCAAGTGAAGATGTTATGAAACAAAGAGGTGGCTTCTGTCAAGGTCCTTTGGAGGAATCAACAATTTGAGAGTGCTAGTTGGTAGGCCGAGGCGGACATGCAAAGTCGATATCCTTACCTTTTCCACTCCACTCAAGCCTATGGTATTATTCTAAGTCTTTTATAACACAAGTCTTAATTCAGCCCTCATGTCATTGCCTATGTTCAGGTTTAAATTGACAAGTTTATGATCATTTTACACTTATGATGAGATTTTTGAAATGATGTTTAAGTGCATTATTGCATCTCTATGTGGGTGGAAACGGTCACGTTTGTGTCTCTCACATATGTTTCTTTTACATTCAGGGACAAATGTTCCCAAGGGGGAGATATTGAAATGGCCCCATAAAGTGCCCGAAAATGTAGCTTGAAAGTGGCTAGAATCATAATTTCCGACCCCAAAAAGTGCCCGAAAATGTAGCTTGAAAGTGGCTAGAATCATAATTTCCATATGTCTCACAATTCATGTATGATATGAAAAATCTAAAATCATATTGTTGTTCAGGGGGCCAAATTTAGGGGGAAAAGGGTCTAACCTCAATTTTAGAGCAACTGTATCAAAGTTTGAAAATCCCAAGATGCGTTTTCCAAAGAGCTTTTCACGCGTTTGGCATGACATGCCAAGGGCACGCACATATTTTATTTTTTGTGCAGTTTTGACCTCGGTCCAAGACTTTTAGTTCTTTGGCCTAAGAGTTCCTAAACATGAAAATACCTATACTTAGCCAGTTTTCACCCTCATATCATTCTGAACATTCCCAAATATTCATTCAAACACTTAGCCAAATATTTTACTCCTAAACTAAAAACTCAAAACTCTTTTTGGATCTTAAGGATATCAAGATTCAAGTTCCGATCTCCAATCTTCATCAGGTTTATCTCCAAAGCTAAGGTATGTGGGTTTCTTTCATGGATTCCTTCCACATATGATGCCCAAGCTTCTTTTTCCTCAAACTTGCATAAATTAAAGTTGATTTACTCATGGGTCTTATCTATTGAGAAAATCACTGCACACTATGTTGGGATTTATGAAATTATGACATTTTTACCATGTTCTAGGCTATGAATCTAAGATCTATTGTAAGATTTGATGAAAGGTTTCATATTTATTGCTTAAGGGTATTACCAAGTATCCATTGAAGGTTTTATATTGAATTATCTAGCATGATTCTACTTTTCAATTGCATGGTTTAATATTATAATAAACGCCCTTAAGGTGTTTAATAAAATGTCTGGTTGTGGCTTATTAAGTAGTTAAGGGCCCAGTGCTTGTCTTTGTAAGTTGAATGACTATATGATGCTAACATGATGGCAGATTGATGATTAAATGATGGTGAAATCTATGTGTGTGTATGATGGTTATATGATGATATGAGGAAGGAATGATGATGAAATGTATATATGTATATGATGGTTATATGATGATATGAGGAAGGAATGATGTTAAAATGATGATGAAACGTATGTATGTATATGGTGACTATAAGATAATGAGTGGGGTGAATGTATACATGATATTCTTCTATATAGTGTTGGCTTGTAACCATGCCCTACTAGGGGGTTGCGCACCAGGTAACCATGTCAAGGGATTCGTACCTTGATAACTTATTGGGGGTTTGAACTCCTATCACCACGGGTTGTAGGGTGCGACTATCAATCAACCTTGTTGGGGGTTTGTACTCATCAACCTATCGGGGGGTTTCTACTCTGGTCATAATGGGTGGTAGGGTGCAACTATCCTTCAACCTTGTTGGGCGGTTTGTACTCCATCAACCATGTTGGGGTTTGTACCTATCAACCCATCGGGGGGTTTGTACCTCAATAACCTCATGAAGGGGTTCGTAGTTCATGTGCCTCACCAAGAGGGTGATAGGCATTGGATTGCACTAAGAAGTGGCCACTCCCTACACAGATGTTATGTTCGATGAATGTATGATTTAATGCAAGCATCTTCCATTCATGTCATAGTCATATCCTAATCTATTGTCTAATTAAGCATTTCCATTATGATGCCTATCTATTTTTGCATTGCATCGTACATACTTAGTACATTGAAATATACTAACACATACTCCATGCCTACATGATTGTTACCTTGTCGGAACCGTAATCCTACTTGAGCATCCTCCTCCACATGGCTAGTACGACTTCACTCAAGCTTATTGGTGAGTCCTCGACTTTGGGGACGTTACTTATGATCTCTTGATATTTATTTAGATATTTTCTCCTAAATTATGTATGGACTATGAGGGTAAGCCTAATTGCTTTGTCTTGGTCCCGCTCTTATCTTATGGTAGAGGTGTTATTGGACATGTTATGTACCTATGTGATGAGCTTAGACTTCTTTGACTCTTGATGTTGATGTTATGCAGTTGCCCCTTAGCCATGTTTATCCGATTTACTACTTCTTCTTATGTTCTATTACTTCCATGATCAAGGATGTGTAATGATATGTTAAGAAGCTTGCTTAGAGTCCCTTTGGGTTTTCATGCACCGTGTCATGTTTAGGACATAGGATTGGGTCGTGAGAGTAACCAATTATCTATTGATGGTTTTACATTGGATCTTCTAGAATGATAACACTCTTGAATTGCATGTTTTATACTAGCACTACACACTCGTCAAGTGTTTCATAATATATTCTATTATGGATTCTTGAGTAATGGAAGGTTCAATGCATGTCTTATGAGTTAAATGACTTTATGATGATGAAAGGAAGCTTTATTTATGATGATTATATGATGAAGAAAGATATATATTTAGATGATGATGAAAGGAATGTATGTATATAATATTATCTCTACAGTGTTGGGGATGACCAAACCTCACTAGGGAGGTTGTAGGACCAAGAATCCTTGTTGAGGGATTTGTACCTTGATCGCCTCGCTTGGGAGGTGGCAGGCCTGTGCAACCTTGTTGGGCATTTGTACCCATCAACCTTGTTGGGGGGTTTGTACTCCATCAACGTTGTTGGGTGGTTGGTACTCCATCAACCTCATGAAGGGGTTTGTACCTCATGCGCCTCTACAAAGAGGTGGTAGGCCTTGGATTGTACTATGAATGGTCACTCTTTGTACATGTATTGCATTCTATATAAGCATGATTTTACCTCAAGCATCATTTATACATGCCATCATGCTATTATGCTATTTATTGAGTATTATTATGCATTTTTCTAGGATATCTATGTATTGACTATGAGGGTGAGTGTTGTTGCTTGTCAGGGCCCCGGCTCTTATCTATGTAGTAGAGGTATTGTTGAACATGTTATGTATTTATGCTATGAGCCTTTACTCTATTGTTCCTGATGTCTATTATAAGAAAGTGTTCCCTTAGCCCTAGTTGTCCCAATTTATTATCTCTTGATGTTTGATTTATTGCTTCCACGACCAAGGATGTGTAATAATGTTCTAAGAGGCTTGCTTGGGTCCCTTTGGGTTCCCCTTGCATCATGTCACATCTAGGCCCTACGCTTGGGTCATGACACCTTTGGATTAGCTCATTTAAAAATAGTGAACTTTGAGTTAGACAGTAAAGGTGGCAACACAATAGCTTCCGGGATGTTAGTGTTGTTTTGAGCTATTCATCTTGTAATCCATTGAACCTCTAAATCAATTGGATCTACGAGAATGCCTTGACTCCTTGTATTGGGCATACAACACCTAGTATACCCTGTAAAGAACTAAATCAATAAAAACATAAACAAAAGTAAAATACAAGAGAACTAAGAAATTAAAACTAGAATTATACTACTACTTAATCCAAATCAAAGTCTCACCGAATTCCCTGGCAACGATGCCATTTTTTCTTTGATCACGCTCAAGATTGACCTCTTTTTGAAGTAAAAGCAATCATCAAAGTAATAAACCTAACCAAGGTTAGGATCTAATCCTATGCAGAATTCGGGACTTTGCAACTTGGTTCACCAATAATCAATTCAAGAATTAACTAACTCAATCCTCTAAGAAAGGGGGGTATGCAATGATTGATAGGAAATTAATCTAAACTAACTAAAATTCGAAGACAAGCTTATTGCAGAGCAACTTGGGTATTGTGTTCCCCATGATCCACTAACTCAACATCCCCAGATATCACAATTCTAAGCTAGAATATTGCATGTACGATAGCAATTTAGGTTCTTCTAACCCTTTGGTCAAAGGTGAAGGTCAAATTTCACTATGGAACTTCGCCCATCTCCATAGTGTGCTCAATTAACCATTGCGTGTAGTCCCAGTCAACCACTTTTTGGTCTAGTTTGGTTGATTAGATGAGAAAACTTCATTAAATCCTGTCACGTATTCTCTTTTCCTATTCATTGCCACCTGGATATGGAAGGTAACACTAGGCAAGTTCTAATGTTGGCCACCACTAGAAAATATTCAAAATGAAGAGAAATGATTAATACACACAAATACACATTCTAAGAATTGCAAATAATTTGGGTTTTTAAAGCAAGATTCTCATGGTTTCCACAACCCTAAGTTGTGGTTTTACTCATAACATGGCAAATAAAGAAAAAGTGAATAGATAAAACATGGTTAATCACTTACCCAAGAAGATTAAGGACAAGAAAACCCAATGCGTATTGAGAATCACAAGATTGAAAGTTGAATATAATCCATAAGTGAATCTCTTCTCCAATATACAGTCAACAAAACTAAAACCCTAAGAATATTCTAATTTTTTGCTCTCTACTCTATTCTCAGCTGTTCCCCTGTAAAAATAATTGAAAACTTCAAAAACTACTTTAAATGACCTAGTATTTTCATTTTATAGTATTTAGAAATAATTCCCTAAATTACTTAGAATAACTTGTTGGCGCATGATATGAGTTACAGTTACGACTCGTAACTAGGGTCACGAGCTGTAATCGAGCTTTCATAGTCTACCTCTTGCATATTAGACTTCACTGATACGAAACACATTCATGAGAAGTACGCTGATCTATGACTCATATTGTATTCTCATAGTCCATATTTGCATCACCTTGTCCAAATCTGATCAACACTACAAATCTCTATGAAACTTCCCTTTATGACCCATAGATGGAACTGCGACTCGTAACTGGGTCTCGTGTGGTTAAACTTCAACTTTTTCTTCAACGCTGGAAATCTCTATGAAGCCACCTCTATGACTTGTATACTGAGATATGACTCATAATCAGCAAAACCTACAACTTTTCCCAAAATTGGGCCAACTAAAAACAAGTAGAAAACCATATAAAATCATACAAAGTTGCATTAAAAACAAAAAAAATCCAATGTTTTAGCATCAAATGTGTTTTATTATGACAACACATCAGGAACGTTACTTCATACAGAATAGGGTTGCCCATAATATGAAGTATGCTTTATATTTGACAAGTGGACCACCTCTTTACCAATATAAGGAGATTTTATCATGATTACAAATAATAGCTCTCTTGGTATTTACCTTTTCGATTAAGGTCACATCCCCATAATATATGAGCATTCATGCATTTAATGCATCATGGACTTCATGGTATATTGCATACTACTCTTCTTTGGATATATGATCCTTTCTACATTATATGCCCTAGTCATCTAACATTGAAAGTTTAGTAAGTCATATGCATTGCACCTCAGATATTTAGCACATTCAAACGTACTGACACATACTTTTGCCCACATGATCTCATCATTTAGGGATCGAGGGTTGTAATCATCCAACATACGATGTCTAGCTCCAATATCAAGTTTTCTTGTTGTGGTGAGTCCTATTCTCCAAGGACAACCCACCCATTCTTCTACCTAGAGTGCATTTTATCTTAATTACTTTAAGGGTGAGCCCAGGACATGTCTTGACCCTAACCTATTAGAGGCATTGTTGGACATCTTGTAAACTCCTTTACTCTTATGTACTATGTATTATAATTGGGGATTATGTTGTGGTTTGGTTATCGATTTGATATATCTATGTGACTTGGTTATGAGTCTTGCGACTTGATTACATGATGTGATATGAAAGATTCTTACTCTCGAATATCCCCTATAATGTGAGTCACATGACTCGCCCCTTAGTCTTTTAATATCATGTTATACCCTTTCCCATTGATATCCCCATTGTGTGAGTCCTACTTACCCTTCCCTTAGAATCATGTGTTTGCTTTTTGAATTAGCTTTCGAGCCCATGATGTGAATTTGTATACTTGAGAATTTTTTGAGGACCTTTGGGTTCCAATTCCCCATGTCACTCCTAGTTCCCAGGTTCGGTTCATTATAGAGATGTTATCAAAGAACTAGTTTTGTAAATGATCCTCAGAGTATAATATGTCTCGTCAATTAGAGTCCTATTCATGGGTGTGATGTGCACCATCCCTTGGAGTTGTATACTATGAAGGTGTTTTAGGAATTTTCTCACTTCTTCATGCGTTATGTCGTGCTATGGTTCATATAATTGGTTTACTTATCTTCATAGGGTCTTTGCCTCATTACAGAAGATGCCTCGAGGAAGAGCTCCCAGAACAACCCTGGCTTATGAGGATCAAGCATCTCAAGGGCCTATAGAAGAACCTATCTCCAATAGTGAATTCCAAATGGTTTTTGCTATGCTTGCCGAGGTGGTGACATCTTAGACATGGCAAGTTAATCTTTTTCGGGATCCCACTCCAGCTTCTAGTGTGAGAGAGTTCACCCCGATGAATCCCCCTGAGTTATATGGGTCTAGGGCTGATAGAGATGCTCAGAAGTTCATTGATGAGCTCACTAAGGTGTTCAATATTATGGGTGTCACTTCTGAGGAGAAATCTTAGTAGGTTGTCTATTTATTGAATGTTGTGGCTCAGGTGTGGTACACTCAATGGTCGATGGATATGCTTTATGGTAATGCTTTCAATTGGGAGGAGTTCAAGCATGCCTCTCTAGATCATTTATTTCACTTCAGCTTAGGGAAGCCAAGATGACTGAATTTATCAACCTCAAGCAAGGAGATATAGTATGAGGGACTATTCCCTCTAGTTTACAAAAGCTCTCCAAGTATGCTTTGACACTTGTGGTTGATCCTCCTGCTAGAATACACAAGAACATTTTTGATATCTCTGACTTACTTATGAAAGAATATCATACAACAATGCTCAAATGGGATATGGATATTTCTAGACTCATGGTTTATTTCGAGTACATCGATGGGGAGAAACTCAAGGAGAGGAGTGTACATGATTCTAAAAGGCCTGCTTTGATGGTGGGTTCTCTGGCTCTCGAGGTGGTGGTTTTGGTCTCTTCCAACATGGTCAAGGTTCTAGTGCTCGAGTTTTGAATGCTCGAGTGCCTCCTTCGAGGGAACTGGTTAGTGGTGGACCAAGGTATCCTCCATGTGACAAGTATGGGAAGTCCCATATAGGTACTTGTTAGAGAAATCTGGGTGCATGCTTTGGATGTGGAGATAAGAACGACAAGATCGTTGACTGCCCAAGGAATCCTCAGAAGGGTCAAGGTCAGGTAGCTCAAGGTGGACAAGCCTAGCAAAGAGTTTCACTAGGTGTTTCCCCGAGGAACAACAGGTTCTATGCTTTTCATGCACGTCAGGAGTTTGAGGAGGGTTTGGATATTGTGATTGCTTTATTAAAAGTCTTTGAGTTTGATGCTTATGCTTTGCTTGATCCAAGTGCAAACTTGTCTTTTGTGACTCCCCTATTGGATGTTAAGTTTAGTTTGAGTCCTGAAATCTTAAGGAACCCCTTCTCAATTTATTCTCCCATGGGTGAATCTCTTGTTGCTTATAGGGTGTATCGTGGTTGTATTGTTTCTGTGTTGCATAAAGACTTCTCATTGGATCTTGTAAAACTTGAGATGTTTTATTTTGATGTTATTCTTGGGATGGATTAGTTGCATGCGTGATATGGCTCTATAGATTGTAGAACCTGGAAGGTCAAGTTTCAACGCCTCAGTGAGCCTGTTCTTCAATAGAAGGGTAGTGACTCTACTATTAATGATAGGTTTATTTCCTACCTAAAGGCCTGAAAGATGATCTATAAGGGGTGCATTTTTCATATTGTGAGAGTCAAGAATATGGAGTCGGATGCACCTACTCTTGAGTCAGTTCTGGTGGTGAATGAGTTTTTTGATGTGTTCCCCGAAGACTTGCCTAGTATTCCTCTAGAAAGGGAAGTAGACATTGGCATAGACGTTCTTCTAGATACTCAACCTATCTCTATTCCTCCCTATTGTATGGCACCGACTGAGTTTTGTTGGAGTTGAAGTAGGCATTGGCATAGACCTTCTCTTGGAGTTAAAGGAGTTGAAGGTTCAGTTGAAAGATTTATCGGAGAAGGTTTTCATAAGGCCAAGTATATCTCCATGTGCTGCTTTGGTGTTATTTATTAGGAAGAAAGATGGATCTCTTCATATATGCATTGCTTCTAGGAATTGAATAAGCTGACCATTAAGAATAAGTATCCGCTGCTAGGATTGATGACTTATTTGACCAACTTTAAGAGGCTACCGATTTCTCAAAGATCGATCTCTGTTTCAAGTGTGATATTCCAAAGACAGCCTTTCGAACAAGGTATGGGCACTTTGAATTTGTAGTGAAGTCATTTGGTTTAACTAATGTTCTGGTAATGTTTATGGATCTCATGAATATGTTATTCAAGTCATTCCCTGATAGCTTTATGGTTGTCATCATTAATAATATTCTCATTTATTCCTGAAGTGAACAGAAGCATATAGATCATTTAAGGTTGGTTCTACACACCTTGAGGGAGAAGAAGTTGTAGGCCAAATTTAGCAAATGTGAGTTTTTGTTGGTTTAAGTGGATTTCAATTGTCATGTGGTGTCCGATGATGGCATAAAGGTTGATCCGAAGAAGACTAAAGCCGTGAAAAATTGGCCTAGACTATTGACACCTTCAGATATTTAAAGTTTTCTTAGGTTGGCTGGTTATTGTAGAAGGTCTGTTGAATGGTTTTCATCTATTGCATGTCTGTAGACTAAGATAACACAAAAAAAGGTTAATTTTGTGTGGTCGAATGAGTGCGAGAAGAGTTTTCAACCTTTGAAGGATCGACTTATATCAACTCCTATTTTGACCTTACCTAATGGTTTTGATGGGTTCATGCTATATTTTGATGCTTCTCGAATTGGGTTGGTTTGTGTACTTGTGCAACATGACAAGGTGATAGCTTATGCATCAGGGTTGGGTTATGTACTTATGCAAACATCATAAGGTGATAGCTTATGTATCAAGGCAATTAAGGGTGCATGAGTGATGCATTATCAAAATACAACATATTTGATGCTTAAAACTTAGGCTTTTGTGTGTTCTCAAAGCGATATTTGTAGGTTTTATATGTTTATGTATTTAGACTTGCAAGAATACAGGTTGTCCATGATTTGGGACACAATTGCAGAAGATTGCTAGTTTTTAATTATTTACGAGACCCTCTATGTATAACAGAGCATTCTACAAGTTGTAGAGGGAGTTTCGTCAAAAATTCTAGCGAAGGATGAATTCTGAAGACTAGCTCAAAAAAATAAGCATATCAGTCATAGAGCATTCTACATGTCGTATTGATGGGTTTCGTAAAAATTTTCAGTGAAGGACAATTTGATGCAGTTGAAGCTTATGAACCTACTATATGAGTCATAAATCACATTATGAATTATAAAGTGGTGTCATTGAAGAGAAGTCCAAAATCCCAACAGCTCACTACCAAACTCCGACTATGGTCTTAAATCACACTACGAATCGTAGAGACCTTTTGTGGAGCATGCCAACCAATTTTTCTATTTTATTTAGGATTTAGTTTTAATTAATATAAATGGTACTTTTAGGTTATTTTCATAAGGGGAAGGATGACATTATTTAGTAATTTTAGTATTTGTATTTGGAGATACTAATACTTGAGAGACAAAATTGTTAGAAAACACTTGTGGGTAAATTTGATCTTGAAGCTTGTGATTCTCATTCTTCTTTGATTTTCATGATTTCAATTCAATTTGGTAAGTGTTTTACATTTTCTCAATTCATACTATATTTATCTACCCATAGCATGAGTAGTTAAATCCACAACTAGGGTTATGGGAATCGTGAAGAACTTGCTAAGTAAACCTGGGTAATTTACAATTCTTGAAATAAGTATATGCATATATTGATAAATTCTCATTGTTTTTTATGTTTTCTAGTGGTGGCCTACATTTGAACCCATCCAGTGTTACTGACTAGACTGAGTTAATAATGAATAGGAAAAAAGATTGGCTTACTTGATTTGATTGATGTGTTCTCATCAAATCAACCGAACTGGTCCAAGGATAGGTTGTAATGGAACTTATAATGGTTAGTATTGCATACTATGGAGATGGACTAAGTCGCATAGTGAACTTTGCCTCTCATCTTTGACCAAAGGGCTCGGTGAACTTAAATCACCATCTTGCATGCTATACACTTGACAAGAATTCGGTTTTTCGGTGATACTAAGTTGGGGAATTATGGGGAATACAATACCCTAGTTGCTCTCTATTATTGATTGACTCTCATAATAGTTAGTTAAGATTACTTCCCTATTGGTGAATTGAGTTGGTTAACTACTTGAATTGCTTATTGGTGAATTTTTCTTGAGTGTACATATTCTCTGTGGGTTCAACCCTAACCTTTGTTAGGTTTTATATCTCTACAACGATCACTTTATCCTCTAAAATGAGATGTAACTTGGAAAACATCAAAGATTTTGGCATCGTTTCCAGGGAATACGTCTAGACTTAGATTGATTCATTAAGTAATTCGAGTGTTAATCCTTAGTTCCCTTTTTCATTGTTATTGTTTCTTTGCACAGTATATGAGTGGTATGCCCAGCACTCAGAGTCCAAGAAAACCATTAACTCCCTTTGAGCAAGAGATCCACAGAATTAGTAGAAGAATGGCCCACGAAAATGCCAACAACAAGGCTAATGCAACTTTTAATCGGTTAATAATGATGAGACAGGAATGAGAATCCACCCCCTTTGGATGATATTCCATGGCCTTGGGAGTTCAATGCCAATACCTACTAGTGGAATAAGTACAGGTTGAACCCCATGGCTTTTAATGTGATTGGAGCTATTGTGTTACCACCCCTACCGGCAAACACAAAGTTCACAGTCTCTAGTGGGTTACTTCAGATGCTGCAGAAACATGGGTTATTTGTAGGATTACCATCAAAGGATCCACATAGCCACTTGCACAATGTGGCATTTGTTTGTAAGAGTGTGATGGGAACACAGAATCTATCTATAGATGCTTTGGGACATCGTGTCTTTCCTTTGTCTCTGACATGAAATGTTGCATTATGGATATTTGAGCTCCCGCAAAGTTCATTCACTAGCTAGGCAGATTTGTAGAAGGCCTTATAGAGAGGTACATCCCTAGATCGGAGAACTCAAGTTGAAGGAAAAGATCAACAACTTTGAGCAAGTTCCTAGTGATTCGATAAGAACTACTTGGGAGTAGTTTATTAAATATCTAAGAAACATTCCTAAGCACAAGATAGTTGATGATGCCTTGGTAAAGATCTACTGTGGCCTTAATGGAAATAGTTTGGCTTGTGCTAACACTATTATAGGGCAATGTTTCTAGATCCACCATTTGCAAGGATTACTGACCATATGGAGCAAGTGGGGTCAAGAGGAATTGTGCATGTGGACAACAGTATGGAACTTCCCTTGAAAGATCATATGCTATCAGTATGGGTTCAGAGTAAGCCAATATCGATGAAGAGATTATGAAACAACATCGCACAAGCATGGATTTGGTGATCAAAAAGAATCCAAAGAAAGTGAATGCCATGGTTCCCAACCTCCAAGTGTACCTATGTACGAGGGGCCATACTATGAGGAGGGCACATATTTTGTGAATGATCAGACCATGGGTTTCTGGACCAATGTCTAAGGGTCTAATCAATACTATTAGCGCCAAGGTCGGAATTACAGTAGAGATTGAGTTTTTGTAAGAACCTAGTAAGTTCCCAAAAACTTGTCTCAGAATGCTTGGAATTTTAATTTTCATATATCTCAAAATTCGTTTGTTATGCGAAAATCTGACTTTCGATTCTTGTTTAGGGGGGACCAAATTAGTGGAAAAGGGTCTAACCCCGATTTAAGAGCAAAGATTTAGCAATTACAAAATTCTAAGGTGCAAATTCAAGAGGGTTTGTTGTGTCCCCCTCGTGACGCGCCCGTATGCATTTTGGGTCTCTATTTTTCAACTTTGGTCCAAGTCTTTATATCTTGGGCCTAAAAGCTCCCATATTTGTTTTTACCTATACTTAGTGATATTTTACCCTCATACTACCCTAAAAGTTTTCCACTCGCTCAAACACATAGTCACATTTTCACTCCCCAAACACATGCCCTAAACCCTCATCCAAAGCTAAAGTTCTCCTTCATGGTTCTTCTTCAAGCTTCAAGTCTCCATCTCCAATCTTCACCAAGTTAATCTCAAAGCTACGATATGTGATTTTCTTTCATTGGTTCCTTTCACCCATGATTCCCAAGCCTCCTTTTACATAAGTTGCATGATTTAAAGTTGACTTACAAATGGGTCTTGGTCATTATGAAATTCACTACACACAATGTTAAAGCTATTTAATGTTGTGACTATTTTACTATGTTTTGAGCTCTAAATCTTAGATCTAATGTTGGATTTGATGAGATGTTTTGATGTGACTGTCTTGGGAGTGCTGCAAGGTATTGATTGATGGTTTTACAATATATTCTATTACATGATTTAATGTCTAAATTGAATGGTCTTTTACCCCTATTTCACTCCCTCAAAGTGTTTGATAAAATGTACAGCCATGGTTTCTTGTGGAAATGAAATTTCGAAACATGAGATATGATATGAATGATGTTATGATGATGAAATGAGCTTTTTTATATGATATACTCATTATAAAGTGTTGTATTAGACCATACCCGATCGGGGGACAAGAGCCTGGGTAACCATGTTGGGAGTTTATACTCATCAACCATGTGATGGGTTTATATTTCGTCACTGTGTTGGTAAGATATGATTACCATCAACCATGTGAGGGATTTATACCACACCACCACCAAGGGATTTATACCTTGAACAACTAGTTTGATCTCTTCTACATATATGATACCCTATATGAGCATGAATTACTTAAGCATGTTTTACTTAAACACTGAACATACATGTCACGTTGTTATATAATATCTGTTGCTTAATATTATGAATTTTGATTATGATGCCTACTTATTGCTACATTGTATCCTACATAGTTGTACATTCAAATGTACTAATGCATACTCTATACCTACATGATGTCACCATTTAGGAATCGGTGCTCAAGTTGATCATCCTTCTCCACATGGCTAGTTCGGCGCTATCCAAACTTGTTGGTGAGTCCTCCACTTCGAGCACCTAGTCTATGCTTTCTTAATGTTTATTAAGACTCTCTTTTTATGTTCTATTTGACTATGAGGGTGAGACCAGTTACTTTGTCTTGACCCCCACTTTTGTCTATGTTGTAGAGGTGTTTGTTGGACATGTTAAGTATATATGATATAAGTTTAACTATTGTCTTTTGACTATGATATTATGGAAGTTTTTTCCCTTAGCCCCATTTTCCCCTATACTTTAATCTTGAATGCTTGATTTATTGCTTTTGCGACCAAGGATATGTAATGATGCTTTATAAGGCTTGCTCGGGGTCCCTTCGGGTTCCCCTCACTCCATGTTACGTCTAGGCCCTAAGCATGGGTTGTGACAAACTTGGTATCAGAGCACTAGGTTGATAGATCCTCAGAATCCAACACATCGCATCGATCAGAGTTCTATACAAGATTGTGAAGCACGCCATGACCATAAACAGGATGCTATGAGAAGTCTAAGGAAATGTTTCCCTTTTTTATGTTCTATGTCGTGTTATAGAGTTTTAGTGATTTTTCCCCCTTGATGATTGTTTTTGGCTATGCTAGATCATGCCAAACACTAGAGGAAGATGGGCACAAACTCCTGAGGAGCAACCTACCAATGGTGAGCTCAGGGATGCCCTTACTATGCTTGCATAGTGGCCAACCAAGTAAAACAAGGGGCCCAAGCCCCTTATGCTACTACCCGGGGGCTAGGATAAGAGATTTCATAAGGATTAATCTTCCAATTCTCCATGGGTCAAAGGTAGATGAAGATCAATAAAAGTTCATTGATGAGGTGTACAAATCTTGAATATAATGGGTGTTGGACCATATGAAATGAATCTACCTTTCACCACCACATCACGACTTTCCCACTGAAGGACAGACTCATTAGGGAATTGGAATTTAACCTTATGGGTTCTACAATCAATGGAAGCATAATTGCATGCAACCAATCCATCCCAAGAATGCTATAAAAATCCACCATATCTTATTCAACAAAATCATAATGCAAGACTTCATGCAATATGAACACGGGACAATTTCTATAGACTCTTTTAGCAACAATGACTCACCAATGGGGGTAGACTATTCATAAGTTTCACACAACGATTTGGGATTCACATGAAGCTTTTTGCAATAAAAGGATATGAAAGAAAGAGTGGCACCCGAATCTATGAATGCATACACATCAAAATAAAAAAACTTTAACATGTCGGTGATGACATCGGGCACCTTATCCACCCCTTTCCTTCTCTGAAGAGCGTAGAATTTTTTTTTCCTTGGAGCAACCCTTTGTTGGCCTCTTTTTGCCCTTGGACCGGTGTTGGCACATTGGCCTTGTCGACGACCCTCTCTACCTTTGTGTTGAACATGAGGACAATCATTAACCTTCTGATCCACCTCACCACAACCAAAACAAGCATTAGAATTTTTCAAATATGGGCCACCATGGTTTCTCCGACACTTTTGGCACTTAGGGTAAGTCATCCCACCAATTAAACCTTAGAATATCGGATTATTATTAGAAAATATCTTATTAGAAGCATTGGAAGACCCTTGGCCTTAGAACTTGTGGTCTTGAGGTAACTAACCACTCTTGGAACCTTGGAAACCTCCTTCAAAATGAGCCCTCTTGGACTCACCACTTCTTCTTTTTCTAAGCTTTTCCAACTCTAGTTGCTCAATAAAAGTCATGAGTTGAGACAGATTCATATCACTCACTAGCATGGTGGTATGACACTCTACATTAACCAAGTCAGACACTCTCGACATAAAGTTGTTCATGCTAGCTCCAGGATCGGCCAAAAAATATGGAGCATAGTTGGAAAGCTTGTTGAACTTGAGGGCATACTACATCACACTCATGTAATCTTGCTTAAGGTTCATAAAATCCATCTACTTAGCCTCTCTTAGCTCGATAGGGAAGAACAGTTGAGGAATGTGGCTTTGAACTCCTCCCAAGGAATAGCATGATCATCTCTCCTCTCCAATTTCCATTGGGTGGACCAAATTTTTGCCACTCCTTTGATTTGGTAGGTTGCTAACACCTTTTTGTCCTCCAAATAGACCCTTATGATAGATAGCACTTTATAGACCTTATCAATGAAATCTTGGGATCCTCTTCCGTTTTGGATCCATTGAACTTTGGTGGTTTTATTGTTGTGAAATCCCTTACCCTTCACGATGGACTCGGAGCATGAGTGGCTTAGGGCCCTTGGTTCATTTTTTTGGTCATAGCACAGGCCAACATTCGGATAGCACCTAAGAACTCTTCTTAGGCTACCCTTCCATCTTGAGGAGCTTGAGTAGCGGATAAGGTCGATTGCTCCTCGGGAATATGGGCTCTCCTTAGTCTTCCTCTTTGAATCGACAGGATTGGAAGGAAACCAGAGCAATTGTTAGGGTAAAAGCCTTATAGTTACACCTAAAGCACGATATAGACCATGAAGAAGTGAAACATTTCCTAAAACGCCTCAAAGCCTCCCATTCATAATTGTGGTGCGCTTTATAACAATGAATAAGACTCTAATCGACGCGGTGTCTTGGATTTCCAAGGACCATTAACAACCTATTTCTCTGGTACCAAGTTTTTCATGACCTAAGCCTAGAACCTAGACGTGACACGTCAAATGGGAACCCGAAAAGACCCCAAACAAGCCTCTTAGTATATCAATCACACATACTTGGTCGAGGAAGAAAGATAAACAGCAACAAGAGATATAATAAAAGGGAAGTGAGACTAAGGGAAGTTTTTGTTAATAATAAAAGCATAACAGAGTAAAGCTCATAGCATAAGTACGTCATATTATCCAAAAACGCCTCTAACTTGGAATAGAGCGGGGGCCAAGATACTTCCCGAGCTAACCTTTATAATAACAAGTGTTCAACATAAGCATAAGCAACAAGACATAAGCCAATATAATCTAAAAGCATTATCACACATAGCAGATATGTACTATCAATATGGCATGCATGATCAGTGCTCATAATTAAACATGCTTATAATTCATTCATCTTGCATAATACATACATATATACATACATATATATATATCTATATATATATATATATATATATATATATATATATATATATATATCAAATATATGTGGGAAGTGACCTTAATCGACATAGATTATGTAGCTACAACTTGGACTTCGAGGCCCAACACCCACTCGGTTCAAGTGACCAGGCATGATACCCCTGGGTGAAGTGTGGTCTACTTGCTAAGGAAAACCAAACATGATAACATGATCTAGATGGATCCACTAGTATAGCAATGGTAATAATTATAATCCTATGGTGGCACATAGTTTAGAGACAAAAAACATTATTTAAGGACCCCTTGAGTCGAGCCCGTCTTAAGCCTCAATCGGTGCTAAGTTGAATCCCACAAAATAATGGAAATAATCATATTTTAATCATAACATGAACAACTTGTAAGAACATGACTTGAGTAGCTCATACATATGCTTGACCTCTAGTAGTGAGCCAAACTTGAACATGAGAGTAGATCATAATCAAACATTAACCCTTGCTTTAACATGAATGTCTCACAAGAGGTAAAAATATTAAAATAGGGCTTAACTTGATACATGTAAAATCGTAGATACTTTTCATGAATTCCTTGAAGCCCTTAATAATTATTAAGTCACTTGACTTGTATATCATGTAATAGTAGATCACCAGTAAGTTGAGAATTCTTGTCATGTCATTTGATCAAACACATGGTGGGTTCATGATACTTGTTAAAGATAATGCAATTCAAGAGTAAAATGAGATGAGTCAACTCAATGAAAATCAACCCACAAATATGTAGTAAAACCCTTATTTAGGGTACCTTGAAATCCATCACAAAAGCTCATAATAGTTCAGAGTTTTATAGCTCAAAATATACATAGTCTAAATAGAAAAAATCAATTCATGGAATAAGCTTGAAATAGATTGTCATGCATAATCAACAAATTCTTCATATAACCCCAACATAATTTATATCCATAATTCATGATAAGATATACCCATAGGTAATACAACCAGAAAACATGCAATTTTCATGAAAAGGGGAAGGTTGGGCTCCATCTGTGAAAGGATCTATGGATGAAGACTAACATACCTTCAATCTTGAATTCCTTGAAATGAACTTGAAGTGGTTTTAGAGCTTGAGATTGAAAATTGAGCTTGAGATCCTTAGATTTTGATAAGAGAATCCATAAAGTCTTCGAGGGGTTTGAGAGA
>JAOTQR010105359.1:25404-48825 GCA_025774065.1 Solanum ossicruentum | reverse complement strand
CTTGAGATTGAAAATTGAGCTTGAGATCCTTAGATTTTGATAAGAGAATCCATAAAGTCTTCGAGGGGTTTGAGAGAGGGTTTTGTTAGTTATATATATTCAAAATGACTAAGTATGGGTCATTTCATGCTTTAGTGGGCATTGAGCTATGACTGCAACGCCCTTGGCCAACATACAATAAGGAGAACATTGCACTACTCTGCGCCCCTAGTGCGATGTGATTTAGATACGGTTTACAAGATACACTGCTCCATGCCCCTGGCATGTCATGACCTGGGCGCAAAAAGCCACTAGAAATCGTAAATTTGCAAAACTTATTTTTCACTATGTATCTTTTAAAATCCGGGTTATACCCATTTCCCACTCAGTTTTGTCCCCAAGTTAAGCATATGAAGTCGGATTTTTGAAATCACACACAAATTTTTGACATATATGGAAATTACAGTTATAGGACATTCTGAAGCACATGTGGGGTATTTCATTATGGACCTCTCATTTCTGAGAAGTAACCTTTCTTACGGGTCCCCCAATTCGGATAGGATTTTCCTATCATTCCTAGCAGGTCATGCCTCAATAAACAAGATGAACTTCATATCTTCCTAGCTATCACGCCTTATCTAAGGGGATGAGCCTCATATCTTTCTAGTGGATCATGCCTCATCTATAGAGATGAGTCTCATATCGTTCTAGCGGGTCATGCCACCACTAACAGGATGACCCTCAGAGCGTTTTACCTATGCTAGCACATAGTTCAAGGAAAGAGAGAGGGCCCTAGGGTATAGCCCTGACGCTCCCAATCCATAGGTGCTAAGTCAAAACATCTCACGAGAACACTTATACATACACCTGCTTCCAGAAGAGGCAGCAGTCATCTCAATTCCTTTAAATGCACATTTACGCTCAAAAAGCCAAGCACATACATAATAATTCTTCATTAGGCTCAAATGCCAAAACATAGTAATAATTCATAATTTTCATGCATTGAATAGCTCATTCATATATATAAAATGGTACAAGAATCCATAATGCACAAAGTGCCATATCATTGACATTTATGTGATCATATTCTTGTCATAACCAATATCTTATCAAAATCATATCATAAAACATAATAAGGCTTAACCCACTTCATAATTTCCATAAAATACAATAGTCATGAATGCATATACCATGAAGAATGTGAGAATAGCATGGGAAATTGAGATTCAACCTAAAATTAAAAATATAATATGAAATTGAAGTAAATCCATAGTTAAATCAACATTTAAATCATAATATGGATCACCCATGCACAAAGAAAGCTTCAAAGGGGACATGCATCTTCATAACTTCATAACTTCAACGTAAATCATCATAAAAGGACTTAGGGTAACGTAAAATCATCAATAAAGTATAGTCAATACATCAATTGAATGTAATAAATCAAAATAATGAAAACTCACTTTAAAAGTATGCTTAATTTCATGGAAAATTACTTGGAAAGATTTAGGTCTCCTTGATTGGAAGGAACCAAGGGTCAAAACCTACATACCTTGCTTAGGAAGATGACATTGAGAAGAATTTAGCTTGAAGTTGAGACTGCAATCGAACCTTAGCTTGAATCTTGAAGATGAATCTTGGAGAGAATTTTAGGAATTCACTTCTACAGTATGAATGTTCGTTTTCTAAAGAGGATGGATTGGGATGAATGAATATTAGCTAATTTAGGGGTATAGGATAGGTTCAAATGTCATGAAACACCCTTAGAATAATCCAAAATTATGTAAAGGCCACTAATGACATGGAATTAAAATTCCACATATACCCCTACATAGATGAGCTTTATGACTACAGGCATAACTCCTAGATCCAAACTAGGAATGAGGTGACACCAGATGCATTGGATGTGTAATTCAAAGAGCTTCAGTTTGATAGATTGTGGGCCATGCACTTCATTTTGTAATGAGAGATATGACCATTTGAAGTTGATCCGTCTGTCGGTTCATGTGAAATGCTTAGATAATATAATTCCCTTGAACTTGGCTTGATGTGGGAGATCCATGATGGCCTTAAACGACATAAATAAGTTTGAATTGAGGATTTGAAAGTTTATTTATCATGGGATTGAAGGTTAGATGGAGATCCTTTGACCAGATCTTGAAAGGAGGATTCAGGAAGCGTATAGAGAAAATGAATAAGAGGCCAAATATTGTAGAGTTGTATGAGGTGACATCAAAAGCTTTGAATGGTTGAAGGAATAGCCCTAATTAAATATACCTTGTAAAGGCCATCTCCAACCTTGTTTCATCATTATGAAGCAGAATACTTGCAAAATTTCTCCCAAAAATAAAATTTATAGCTTTAATCTGATCATACAACTTGGGGGGTATTACATTCTCCCCTCTTAGGATCATTCGTCCCTGAATGAGAAACGAACCAACTTGAATAGATCAAATCGAAAATGAAAAGCCCATATACATAATGTAGTTCAAAACATCGAAGTCCTGAAGTATATTAAAACTATATCAAAATATCATTCAAAACAAGCTTATGAGCATGCATGCATGTTATGACATGAAAACATGGAAATGGATGTATTAGACTATTTGAGAATGAAGAAAAATTTATAGTTAGTAGCCTTGCATGAAATAACAATGTATCCCAACACCATTCCATGAAATCCTCTTACGTAGGAAACATTTATCATTCAATTCCTGCCCCAAGAGTATGAAAGCACTTAAGATGAGATAATGAAGCCATAACATAAAGAGTCATAAGGATAGGCTTGAGAAATCAACACCCTAACTACATAACAAGTTACCCAGTAGGCTGCATTATCGATTTCGTACAATAAACGAAAAATTCACTTCTACCTATCATTAGCATAATCTATGGGATCTAGTATACTAGTGAGTGCAACTCGAGCTTTCTCCCTTCCTCTCTTAGTGGCTACCGGATAATCCCTCATTTTGTGTCAAACCTCCCTACACACAAAGCAACCATCTTTACCAACCTTACACTCTCCCATATGCATCTTGTCATAATTTTGACAGGTGGGATATGGGTGTCTTTCCTTCTTGTGGCATGGTACCAAAACATTACTCAAATCATCGTCAACTCGAGCCCTCTTAGCCACCATAGCACTAGACATAAGCTTTTAGCCTTCAACATATTCAGCATATGTCATAAGTCTGGAAATATCCATCTCCCTAATAAGTATGGCCATATGACATCCTTTCACAACCATGTCAAAGATCCCCGAAATAAATTTGTGCATTCTTGTATGGGGGTCAGCCACTAGCATAGGAGCATACTTTGAGAGACTATAAATTTATGGGCATACTGCCTCAGACTTATTTCACCCTATTTGAGTTGATAAATTCTTTTCACTTGGCCTCCCAAAGACTAAGAGGAAAGAAACGATATAGAAAATCAAAATTTAACTCATCCTATTCAACCCTATAATAACTTGCTATCTCAACCAATCATTGGGTGTACCATACTTGAGCCACATCCTTCAACCAATAAGCAGCTAGCTCAGCTTTCTCCTCTGGAGTCACCCCCATAATAGTCAACACCTTAGAGAGTTCAACAATAAATTCTTGAGCATCCTCATCAACCTTTGATCCATAAAACTCTGGAGGATTTATCTAGGTAAAATCTCTCTCTCTAATGGCCAGAGTGGGAGCATGAGGAGGAAGTTTAGCTTGTCTAACTTGGGTGGTCACCACTGGGGTAAGCATGGAAATAGCTGTACAAAATTCACCATGAGTGATTGGCTCTCATATAGTCTCTTAAGGAACTTGGTACTCACTAACTGGGGCCTACCTTAGTAGAGGAGTTCTTCATGGAGACATATATTGTAAGTTAGCTCGGATATCATCAGTGTTAGTGAAGCCTTAATACATGGTCCAAAGCACGACATAAGACATGATGAAGTGAGACAATCCCTAGAACGCCATCAGAGCCTCCTACTCATAGGTATAGTACGCTTCACACCTATGGAATAGGACTCTACTTGATATGGCATGTTGGACTCTGAGGATAATTTATAATCCTAGTGCTCTGATACTATCTCTATCATGAGCCGAACCTAAGGTCTAGGTGCGACATGGTGAATGGGAACTCGAGGGTCCCCAAATAAGCCTTCAAGTATTTATATTCACATCATCAGTTCAGAAGTGTATTAAATGAAGAAAACATAAGTTCTAAGAGATTAAAAAGTAGGACTCACGTTATGGGTATATCACAGGGATAGAAATCAACATGGATTCAAATAACACATAGGACATAAGAATTAAGGGGTGGGTAAGTATGACTCACTCTATGGATGCAATATGGGACTTGGGATCTTCCACATTTCCATATCAAGACATACATACTTATCATAATTCTCATAGTTAATCCATAATCATACCCAAAATGATAACCACAATCATGTGCTCCAAATACAACACATAGTATATATTTGTACAAGAGTCTACAAGATGTCCAATAATGTCTCTAGTTATAAGATGAGACATAGATCAATACATGTCCTAAGCTCACCTTCAGAGTAAAGATAACATAAGCAAAAACAATATAAGGTAGAGGAATGGTGGCTTGTCCTTGAAAGATAAGACTCACCACAACAAGTATCTTAAATCAAATCTAGTCGTCTAATGGTAGATGAAAGTAGTCTCTAGTCTCTACATGGTTAGGTCATATTGGAAAAAGTATGTATTAGCACATTTGAATATAATATGTATGTGGGCATGCAATGCATATGAATTTATCAAACCTGCATTCAATGTTAGATTACAAGGGCACATAATATAGGAAGAATCATATATGCAATGAAGAGTAGTATACAATATGACATGAAGTCCATGACGTATGGAATGCAAAAGTTCTCATATATAGTGGGGATGTGAGCACAACTGACATAAAGACCAAGCTAGCTATTAGTTTGAATCCCAATGTTATCCCACCATGAGAAAAGTGGTGGCCTATTTGCCAAAGATAACCATTCTTCTCCTTTTGGGCCTCCTATTTAAGAGAAGTAACCTTCCTTACAGGTCTCCCATTTCAAATAGGATATTTGTATCATTTCTAGTGGGCCATGCCTCAACTAATGGGATGAGCCTCATATCTTTCTAGTGGGTCATGCCTCAACAAATGGGATGAGCCTCATATCTTTCTAGTGGGTTATGCCTCAACTAACAGGATGAGGATCATATCTTTCTAGTGGGTTATGCCTCAACTAACAGGATGAGGATCATATATTTCTAGTGGGTGATGCATCAACTAACGCGATGAGCCTCTTACGTCAATACCTATGGTGGCACATAGTTCAAGGAAAGGGACAGGGCCATTGTGGATACCCTTAACGCCTCTAATACATCGGTGCTAAGTCAAAACATCCTATGAGAGTACTTATACATACACATTCTTTCTAAAGAGGAAACAGACATTTTAAATCCTTTAAATGCATATTTTGACTTCTAGGCTTTGAATGTACTTTTTCTAATGAGGATGGAATGGAATGAAAGAATATCAGCTGATTTTGGAGTATAGGATAGGTGAAAAGGTAATAAAACACCCTTAGAATAACCCAAATTTATGTAAGGGCCATTAATGACACGTAGTCAAAATTTTGCATATACACAGACGAGCTTTATGAAAATAGGCATAACTCCTTGATTCAAATTCAGAATGAGGTTGAAAGGAACCCAAAAAGTACCCAAAGATGTGCCTCAGAAATGCTCAGAATTGTAATTTCCATATATCTCAATATCCATGCGTGATATAAAAAATCAGACTCTATATTCTTGATCAGGGGGTCAAATTGAGTGGGAGCGTCTAACCCCTATTTTAGAGTGACTATATCAACATTTTATTTTTAAACTGATGAAAAAATTGTGAGCAGGCATGCCCCTAGTGCGATGCAGGAAGGGCGCGCCAGTGTGTGAATTTTGTTCAGTTTTTTGTGTCTCGGTCCAAGACTTTTGGGTCTTGGTCCTAAGCCTTACAATTCTTAAAGTACCTACACTTAGCCAAGTTTCATCTTCATATAAAACAAGATATTCCCCAATGCTCACTCAACACTTAGATAAACATTTCACCCCAAATTTCTAGTCCTAAAACTCATCCTGGTCATAAGGATTTCACTATTGCTTCAAGTCTCCATTTCTAATCTTCTTAAAGAATACTCAAAAGCTAAGGTACATGAGTTTCAACCATTGATTCCTTTCACCCATGGTTCCCAAGTATTCTTTTACCTAAAATACATATTTCTAAGTTGATTTTACATATGGGTTTTCTATTATAAATTTGACTATGAACTATATTGGGGTTTTGTAAAGGTGTGATTATTTATGCATGTTTTAGCTATGAATCTTAGATCATTCTTAAGATTTGATGGAAGGTTTTGATATACGTTATATGATGGTGTTACCAAGTATTGGTGGGATGATTTACTTCTAGATTTTTTGCATAATTTCAGTCTGTAATTGAATGGTTTTACACTAACATTGTACATCCACCAAGTGTTTGATGAAATGTCCAGTTATTGTATATTGAGTTGTAGAAGGCCTAAGACTTGACATATGAGTTAAGTTACTTTATGATGATGAAAAGGTGATAAGAATACGTTGATATCATGGGAAGTATATATGTGTTGGTGTCATGAGTAGTATGTATGTGTTGTTATCATGAGCTGTATGTATGTGCCGGTGCCATGTGAATTATGTATTTGTTTTTGACATATGAAGTATCTAATTTATTGTTAGCTGACGATAACCAATTGAGGGATGATTCCTCAATCACTTAGGTAGGGGTGGTATGTCATCAACCAATTGAGGTGTTGATACCTCAATCATTTGCAATTGGTGAGGTATGTCATCAACCAATTGAGGGGTTGTTACCTTAATTGTCTGGATTGCGGCGGTATTCCATCAACGAATTGAGGGGTTAGTACATAAATCATCTCGGATTGGGACGGTATTCCATCAACAAATTGAGGGGTTGGTACCTCAATCACTTCGAAGGGGTGGTCTACCTTAGATACCAAGTACCTAGTTGCTTGGTCTATGACGATGGTCTATTTCTACACATGTAATATCTTCTAAATAAGCATGTTTTACTTCAAGAACAATTCATGCATGACATATTATTATTATGCAATCCATTGTTTCTGACATTGCATTTTGCCTATGTTGTCTATCTCTTCTTGCATTACATCCTACATACTTAGTACATTCAAACGTACTAATGCATACTCTATGCCTACATGATATTACCATGTAAGAACCAGAGCTCCTATTGATTCTCCTCCATATAGCTAGACATATTATTTAAGTTAGATTTTTGTGAGTCGTCAAGTCTAAGGACCATATCTATCTTCTCTCACGGTTATGTTTAGACTATATCATGTATATTTGGGGTACCTATTGTCATTAGTATGAGGGTGAGCCCAGTTGCTTGTCTTTGCCCCTGCTAAGTTTTATGTTTAGAGGTCTCGTTGGATAAGTATGTGATGATGCTATAAGCTTGGCTTTCTTTAACTCTTTTGATGTTTTTATGAAATGAAGGCTTTCCCTTCATAATATATTAAGAGACTTGCTTGGGGTTCTTTCGGGTTCCCCATGCATTGTGTCACATCTAGGCCCTAGTTTAGGTTGTGAAAAAGGTGATACTAGATGCGTGGGAAAGCTAATTGAAAGACCTTCTTCAGATAGGTCTTACGTCACCTAGTTCATTTTGTGGAATGAGATTTGACCATTTAAAGTTGATCCTTTATCGGTTCATATGAAAAGCCTAGCCTATGTAATTCCCTTGAGCTTAGATTGATTTGGGAGACCCATGATGGCCTTAAACAACATAAATAAGTTTGAATTAAGGGCATGGGTTACATGGTTATCCTTCGGCTAGAGCTTGTAGGAGAATTCAGGAAGCGTTTTGAGCAAATGAATAAGAGGAGACTTATTATGGAGTGATATGAAGTGACATCAAAAGCTTAGAACTGATTTGGCAAGTTAAAGGCATAACCCTAATTAAATATACCTTGGAAAGGCCATGTCCAACCTTGTTTCAACCTTATGAAGCCGAATACTTGCAAAATTTCTCCCCAATATAAAATTTCTAGCCTTTATTTGATCTTACAACTTCTGAGTGTTAAACTAAATATGCCATGTTAGATCGTGAACCGGATCTAAATATACCAAGTGCAAACGTGACATCCGATCCAAATAGATTTCATTCATCTTTCTTTATCATTTCTTCCTACTTCATTAATAATATCTCATCAAGCTTTCTTTATTCAAGGCATAATTTTGATAAGACAAGTTCAAGATTACGAATTTCATGGTCTTGGGATTGCGGACAAATAACAACGCATATCAATCATCAAAATCATAACAATTAAATGAATAAAATAATTTCACAAGTGTCACGATCGGGCCCAAGCAATGATGGTGGATGCTAGGTCCTACCTATAGGCAAGCCAATTCCTAACCCAAGGGTCCCTATCTTAGTTCTCTAGTACAAACCTAATCGATACAACAATAATATATATGTTGTAACCTACCTAGAACCTGGAAGTCAACTGTATAGAGCTACAATATACACAAGGACATGTCATATCAATATTTCAATAATAATAATAATATAAAAAATCAGAGTGCCTCTACAAATACATAACACTATTATACAAGGCCAATGTCTGGGTACAAATGATGGCCATCAATGGGAAGGAGACTGCAAAGAAACTAGACCTACCAATGCTCACCAAAAGTCTCCTCAATGCTCTTGAGGTTCCCCAACTCAACTATCACAACCCATACCAGGACCTGCACTAAAAAGATGCAGAAGTAGGGGTGAGTACCAGAAAAGGCACCCAGTAGGCATCAGCAACTGACCGAGTGAAATAGTAAACATATATAAAGGCTAATTATAAAGAGAATTACACTAGTGTAGCAAAACAAACTCAGATAAAGGCATAGGCATGTCAAGAAACTCTCAAACCACCAGTGAACCAACCAAGGATATTAACAATGATAACTAAACCAACCCAAGTGATAACCACGATAAATTGAATCAACCTAAGTGATGAACATTGATGGCAAAAACTACATAGGCTTATACTACAACTACCCCTAACTGAGGTATAATGTTATACACGGGTGTAAGACCCTAGTAAGAAATGACCCAAAAAAGTGCCTGAAAATGTGCGTCGGAAGTACCTGGGATCGTAACTTTCATACATCTAAAAATTTGTGCGTGATATCAAAAATCCAACTTTATATTCTTGTTCAGGGGTAAACTTTAAGGGGAAAAGGGTATAACCCTAATTTTAGAGAAACTGTTTCAAAATTCGACATCCCCAAAATGCAATTTCCAAAGAGCTTTTCGTGCCCCTGGCACGACACACCAAGGATGCACACTTATGCTATTTTTGGTCCAGTTTTGACTTGAGTCGGAGACTTTTAAGTTTTGGGCCTAAGTGTTTCCAAAGGTGAAAATATCTATAGTTAGATATTTTTCACCCTCATATCATTCTAAACATTCTCCAATAATCATTCAAACACTTAACCAAATATTTTACTCCCAAACTCAAGACTCAAAACTCCTTTCGGATCCTAAGGATTGCACTCAAGCTTCAAGTCTGCATCTCCAATCTTCATAAAGTTTAGCTCTAAAGCTAAGGTATGTGGGTTTCTTTCATGGATTACTTTTATCCATTATGCCCAAGACTCTGGTTGTGCTAATTTGCATGATTTAAAGATGATTTACTCTTGGGTCTTACTTATTATGAAATTCATTGTACACTATGTGGGGGTTTATGAAATTACGACTGTTTTACCATGTTTTGAGCTATGAATCTAAGATCTATTGTATAATTTAATAATCAAGGCTTTTGATGTACATTTCTTAAGGATGTTACCAAGTATCTGTTGAAGGTTCTATATTAAATTTCCTTGCATCATTTCACTAATGAAATGCATGGTTTCACACCAGCACTATATACCCTCTAAGTGTTTGATAGAATTTACAATTATAGTTTATTGAGGAGTTGAGGGCCCAATGCATGTCTTATAAGTTGCGTGACTATATGATGATAATATGATTATAGAGTGATGAGTAAATGATGATGAAATGTATGTGTGTATATGACGGCTATATTATGATTAAATGAGGAAGGAATGATTATGAAATGATGATGAAGTGTATGTATGTATATTATGACCATATGATTGTGAGAAGGGTAAATGTATACATGATATTCTTTTATGTAGTGTTGTCATGTGACTATGCCCTACTCGGGGGTTGCGCGTTGGTAACCATATGAGGGGTTCGTACCTTGATAACCTATCGAGGGCTTTGTACTTTGGTCACCATGGGGTGTAGGGTGCGACTATCCATCAACCTCGTTGGGGGTTTGTGCCCAGCAACCTTGTTGGGAGGTTTGTACTCCATCAACCATGTTGTTAGTTTGTACCCATCAACCCATTGGGGGGATTGTACCTCAACAACCTCAAGAAGGAGTTCATAGCTCATACACCTCTCCAAGCGGGTGATAGACCTTGGATTGCACTAAGAAGTGCTCACTCCTTACATATATGTTATGTACTATGAAAGTGTGATTTAATTCAAGCATCTTCCATTTATGTCATATTGCCATATTCTAAACTATTGTCTAATTAAGTATTTCGATTATGATACCTATACATTGTTCCATTGCATCATACATAATTAGTAAATTTAAACATACTAATACATATTGTATACCTACATGATCTCATCATGTAGCAATTAGAGTCCTACTTGAGCATCCTTCTCCACGTGGCTAGTATGACTTTGCTCAAGCTTGTTGGTGAGTCCTCCACTCCAAGGACCTTACTTATAATCTCTTGTTATTTGTTAAGACTTTTTCTGTTGACTTATGTAGTGATTATAAGGGTGAGCCCAGTTGCTTTGTCTTGGACCCTGCTCTTATCTTATAGTAGAGGAGTTGTTGGACATTTTATGTATCTATATTATGAGCTTTTACTCCTTTTGACTCTTGTTTTTTATGTTATGAAGTTGTCCCTTATCCTCATCTATTCTAATTTACTACTACTTGTTATATTTTATTACTTTTGTGTCAACGTAAATGTAATGATATGCTATAAGCTTGCTTGGGGTCCCTTCGGGTTCCCATGTGCCATGTCACGACTAGGCTCTAGGCATGGGTTGTGACAAACTTACTATCAGAGCACTAGGTTGTTAGATCCTCATAGTCTAACACATCGCGTCAAATAGAGTCTTATTCATGGTTGTGTTGTGCACCAAAACTATGAGTAAGAGGCAATGAGAAGTTTTAGGAATTGTTCCTCTTCTTCATGTTCTGAGTCATGCTATCGAGTTGTAATAAGCTTTCCTCCCTTAGTGTTTGTTCTTTTCAATGCTAGATCATGCCTAACATGAGAGGGAGATAAGCCCGCACACTCGAGGAGCAATTAGCCAATGGAGACCTTAGGGATGCTCTTACCTTGCTTGCACAAGTTGTGGCTAATCAAGCCACTCAATGGGCCCAAGACCCTCATGCTCCTGCACTGGCTTCTTGGGTAAGAGGCTTCATGAGAATGGATCCCTCGGAATTCTATGTGTCAAAGGTAGATGAGGACCCTAAAGAGTGCATTGATGAGGTCTGTAAGATATTACCTATAAAGGTGTGAGACCGGAAGAAAAGGCAGAGTTGGCATCCTACCAACTCAAAGGGGTTGTAACAACCCCAAAAATTGGCCAAAAACGTGCCTCAAAATGCCCAATATTTTAATTTTCTTATATCTTAAAGTTCATTCATTATATCGAAAATCCGACTTCAAATTCATCTTTAAGGGGTCAAGATTAAGGGGAAAAGGTTTAATCCCAATTTTAGATCAATCCAATCGCAATTTTAATTTGCCAAAATTTGATTTCTAGAGACGATCAGTGACAGCACCGCGACACGCAGCTGTCGCGAACATGTGTTAGTTTGGCCTCGGCGATTGGTCCACATCGCAGACCTATGTATTTTGTTGCTAGTGATTTTTATATCAGTCCAAGGCTTTTGGGTCTAGACGCTAAGTGTTTCCAAATGTGTTTTTACATATACTTAGCCTTATTTAACCCTCATATAATCCAATAACATTCCCCAATATCCTCTTAAACCCTTAGACTCATACTTCACCCTAAATTCAAGTCCCAAAGCTCAAGACCAATCTTAAGAATTTCTTCAAGGTTCTTCTTCAAGAATCAAGTCTCCATCTCCAATCTTCACCAAGTTCATCTCCAACCTAAGGTATGCAAGTTTCTTTCATGGGTTCCTTTCACGCATGATACCCAATTGTCTGTTTACTCAAATTGCATGATTTAAAGTTGATTTACAAAGGGGACTTGATTATTATGCAATTCACAATACACTATGTTTAAACTATGTAAAGTTGTGACGGTTTTTCTATGTTTTGAGCTATAAATCCTAGATCTATTGTATGATTTGATGTGGGTTTTTAATGCATATGTTTTGAGCATGTTGCAAGGTATTGATTGATGGTTTTATAATGGATTTACTTGCATGATTTCATCTCTAAATTGCATGGATTTACACTAACATTTCACACCCTTTAAGTGTTTAATAAAATGTTCAGATGTGGTTTCCTGATTAGTTGAAGGTCTAAAACATAAGATATTACTTGAATGACTATATGATGATGAAATGAGTTTATGTATATGATATACTCTATATAAAGTGTTGAATTAGACCATACTCCATCCAGGAGGACAAGAGCCCGGGTACCTATGTTAGGGGGTTTATATTCATCAACTATGCGAGGAGTTTACACTTCGTCACTGTGTTGGTAAGGTATGATTATCATCACCAATGTGAGGTGCTTATACCACACAACCACCAAGGGGTTTATACCTTGAATAGCTAGCTTGGTCACTTCTTCACAGGTGATATCCTATATGAGCATGATTTACCTAAGCATGTATTACTTAAGCATGTTTTACTTAAGTATTGATCATATATGTCATATTGTATATTATGTCTATTGCATAATATTATACATTTTGATTATGATGTCTATCTACTGTTGCATTGTATCCTACATACTTAGTACATTTAAATGTACTAACGCAAATTATTGCCTATATGATATCATCTTATAGGGATTGAAGCCAACTTTATCATCCTTCTCTTCCACGTGGATAGTTCTGTACTACTCAAGCTAATTGGTGAGTCCTCCACTTCAGGGACCTTAGTTTATGTTTCTCTTATTATTTATTGAACACTCTTCTTTACTTTTTATTTATACTATAAGGGTGAGCCTAATTGCTTTGTTTTGGCTCCCGCTCTTATTTATGTAGTAGAGGTGTTGTTGGGCATGTAATGTATCTATGATATGAGCCTTGACTCTTTTTGCCTTGATTATGATTTTGTGCAAGCTTCCCATTAGTCTTATTGCCCCTATTTCTACTCCTTTATGTCTTTCAAATGCTTTCGTGACTAATGATATGTACTGATAAGTTAAGAGGCTTATTTGGGGATCCTTCGGGCTCCCCATTTGCCATATCACATCTAGGTCTTATTTTGGGTCATGATAGTGGCAACACAAATATGGTACAACCAATGGAAAGAAGAGAAGAGAGTCAATCATGTGGTTCTTTGGGAAGAGCTCAAAGTGTCTTTCCATAATAGGTTTTTCCCTCTTGAGCTTGGGGAAGATAAATTGGTGGAATTTATGAATTTGAGACAAGGGTCAATGAGTGTGAGGGAATATGCCCTAACATTTAACCAACATTCGAAGTTTGGTCCTTACTTGGTTGCTGACCCAAGGTCGAGAATCAACAAGTTCGTGATGGGGGTGTCCGACTTAGTGAGTCAATAATGTCAGTCCTCTATGTTAATTAGGGATATGGACTTGTCACGTTTAAGGACCTATGCCAAAGAAATGAAAGATAAGAAGTTGAGAAAGGGAAGGGGTCATGAAGCTAAGAGGGCCCATTTTGAGGGTAAGTTCCAAATGGGTAGTCTGTTCCATAAGGGCCAAGGGTCCTCTCATATATTTCAAAGAAGGGTTGTCAATGACTTTCTAAGGGCCCAAGGCATTGGTGTTATGGTTCCTAATGAGGTGTACCTTGGGTGTGGAAGGGTTCATAAGGGCCCATGTTTTGAGAGATACTAATGCATGCTTTAGTTGCGGGGAAGTGGGTCACAAAAAGGTAGATTGCCCTCGAAATCACAACAAGGGAAAGGAGGTTCATCCATAAGGTGCTAATGTGGTTCCTTAGCGGAGAGGTAGCTAACAAGATGGTGCCCTTAGGCATAATCTGTTTTATGCTTTGCATGGGAGGAAAAGGGTTGATGAGGTCCCCTATATTGTTATTGGTATGTTAAAAATCTTTGATTTTGATGAGAATGCATTGATTAATCTGGGTACCACTCTTTCTTTTGTTACCTGCTTTGTTGCCAAAAGGTTCCATGTTGACCCTGAGTTGTTGCATGAGTCATATGAAGTGTGTACTCCTATTGGTGCATCTATTATTCCTAGAAAAGTATATATAAGTTTTCCTATTTGTATCTTGCATAAAATATTGCCTTGTGATCTTGTTGAGTTAGACATGGTTGATTTTGATATTATTCTTGGGATGGATTGGTTGCATGCATAGTATACTTCTATTGTTTGTAGAAACCGTAGGGTTAAATTCCACTTCCCAAATGAACCAATCCTTGAGTGGGTGAGTCAAAATGTGGTAGTCAAGGGTAGATTCAAGGGTAGATTCATCTCATGCATTAAAGCCCGTAAGTTGACCTCTAAGGGGTATGTTTACCATCTCGTGAGGTTTAGCGATGTGGAGTTTAAAGTCATTCCCATAGAGTTGGTTCCGATTGTAAATCAGTTTCATGAGGTCTACCTAAATGACATTCCTCGTATTCCTCCCGAAAGGGAAGTAGACCTTGGTATAGACCTCCTCCCCGATACTTAACCAATTTGTATTCCCTGTATTGTATGGCCCCGGTAGAGTTAAAGGAATTGAAGGAACAATTGAGGGACTTGTTGGAGAAGTATTTTATTAGGCCTAGTCAATCTCCATGGGGTGCACTGATGTTGTTTGCGAAAAAGGATGGGTCTCTTAGAATGTGTATTAATAACCGAAAACTCAATAAGGCCACAAACAAGAATAGATATCCTCTTCGAAGAATTGATGATTTATTTGACCAATTACAAGGGGCTAGCCACTTCTCTAAGATTGATCTTCGGTTCGTGTCTCATCAATTGAATGTGACGGAGTGTGATATTCCCAAAACGGTCTTCCGAACTAGATATGGGCATTATGAGTTTGTTTTGATGTCTTTTGGGTTGACCAATGCACCGTCCATCTTCATGGACCATATGAATAGGGTTTTCAAACCTTACCTTGATTCATTTGTTCTAGTCTTCATTGATGATATTTTGATCTATTCCCATGGTAGGAGAAGTATCGGGGTCACTTGAGGGTTGTGTTCCAAAGATTGAGGGAGGAGAAATTGTATGCTAAATATGAAAAGTGTGAACTTTGGTTAAAGGAGGTTGCTTTACTAGGGCATTTGGTGTCGGGGGATGGTATAAAGGTGGATACTAAAAAGATTCATGTGATTAGAAATTGGCCTAGACCATTGACCCCATCGGATATCAGGAGTTTCTTGGGCTTAGCGGGCTACTACTGGAGGTTTGTGAGTGGGTTCTCTTCTATTGCTTCCCATCTGACAAAATTGACTCAAAATAAGGTTAAGTTTGTGTGGACCGATGAATGTGAGAGGAGCTTCCAAACCTTGAAAGATAAGCTTGTGTTCGCTCCTATACTGTCACTACCTGATGGGCTCTAGGGATTTGTGGTGTATTGTGATGCATCTACAGTTGGTTCGGGTTATGTGCTAATGCAAAATGGTAAGGTAATAGCCTATGCTTTTAGACAAATCAAAGTGCATGAAAAGAACTACCTTACCTATGATCTTGAATGGGCCACTGTAGTGTTTGTTTTGAAAATTTGGTGACATTATTTTTATTGGGTGCATATTGATATGTTCACCGATCATAAGAGCCTCCAATATGTATTCACTCAAAAAGAGCACAACTTAAGGCAAAAAAGGTTGCTAGAAATTCTTAAAGATTAATATATGAGTGAGCATTACCATCAGGATAAGGCAAATATGGGCGGATACCTTGAGTAGCGTTTCCATGGGTAGCCTAGCTCATGTTGATGGTGGTGAGGAGGAGATGGATAGGGAAGTGCACCATTTTGCTAGATTAGGGGTTAGATTGGAGGAGATTGGTAGTGTTGATGTTGTTGTTATAGATGGTTCTAGGTCATCTTTGGTTGATGAGGCAATAGCAAAATGAGATCTTGACTCCTCCTTTATTAAATTGAAGGCCTTGGTGAAAAAAGGCAAAGTGGAGGTTTTCTCCGAACGGGGAGATAGTGCCCTTAGATAAGAAAGTAGGTTGTGTATGCCTTGTGTTGATGGTTTGACAGACAAAATCCTTGATGAGGTCCATAATTATTCTTATTCTATCCACCCCAGTTCCACCAAAATGTATAGAGACTTAAGGGGTGTGTATTGGTGGGGAGGCATAAAGAGGGACTTTGCCAAATTCATTTTCGATTTTCATATTTGTCAAACAAGTGAAAATCGAATATCAAAGGCCGCTTGGCCTAACCCAAGACATTGAGATGCCTACTTGGAAGTGGGGAGAGATAAATATGGATTATGTGGTTAGGTTGCCCAATACTACAAAATGTTTTGATTTCATTTTGGCTTGTGGTTGATAGGATAACAAAATCGTCTCATTTTTTATCGGTTACGACCACATATGGGGATGAAGATTATGCAAGGTTGTGTATATTGGTAAGGTTGCATGGGGTTCTTTTGTCCATCATATTGGATCATGGAGCTCAATTCACTTCCCATTTTTTGAGACTTTTCCAAAGGTGTCATGGTACTAGAGTTAAGCTTTTTACGGCCTTCCACCTTCAAATGGATGGCCAAGCCGAGAGAACTTTACCGACACCAAAAAGTGCGAAAAATGTGACCCAGAATTTTAATTTTCATATATCTAAAAATCTATTTATTATTTCAAAAATGAAACTTTAGATTCTTTTTCATGGTGTCCAAATTAGGTGGAAGAGGTCTAACCCTAATTTAAGATTAAAGAGTTAGCAATTATGAAATCCTAAGGTATGATTTCCAAAGGGGTTTCCGCATCCCCCTCGCGACGTGCCTCTATGTATTTTGGGACTCTGTTTTTTAGCTTCGGTTCAAGACTCTAAGTCTTGGGCCTAAAAGCTCCCATATGTGTTTTTATGTATACTGAGTCATATTTCTCCCTCATACTATCCTAAACATTTCCCAAGACGCACTTAAACACTTTATCACATTTTCACTCCCCAAACTCAAGTCCCAAACCCTTATCTAAAGCTATGATTCTTCTTCAAGCTTCAAGTCTCCATCTCCAATCTTCACCAAGTTCATCTCTGAGCTAAGGTATATGAGTTTCTTTCGACCATGATACCCAATCCTCCTTTTACATAATTTGAATGATTTAAAGTTGATTTACAAATAGGTCTTGATCATTAGGAAATTCACTACACACTATTTTAAAGCTATGTAATGTTATGACTATTTTGCTATGTTTTGAGCTCCAAATCTTGGACATTATGTTGGATTTGATAAGGGATTTTGATGTGAATGTATTGGAGGTGTTGCAAGGTGTTGATTGATGGTTTTACAACAGATTTTCTTGCATGGTTTTACACTACCATTTCACCCCCTCTAAGTGTTTGATCAAATATCTGAATGTGGTTTCTTAAGTAGTTGAAGGTCCAAAGGATGAGATATTATATGAATGACTATGTGATAATGAAATGATCTTATGTATATGACATATTCTATATAAAGTGTTGCATTAGACCATATTCGATCCGGGGGGACAAGAGTCCGGGTAACCATGTTGGGGGTTTATACTCATCAACCATGCTAGGGATTTACTCTTCATCACTATGCTTGAAAGGTGTGATTACTATCAACCATGTGAGGGATTTATACCACACAACTACCAAGGGGTTTTTAACCTTTAATAGCTAGCTTGCTCTCTTCTTCACATATGATATCTTATATGAGTATGAACAACTTAAGCATGTTTTACTTAAACATTGAACATACATGTCATATTCTTATATGATGTATATTGCATAGTATTATGCATTTTGATCATGATGCCTACTTACTGTAGCATTGCATCCTACAGACATAGTACATTCGAACGTACTAATGCATACTCTATGCCAACATAATGTCACCATGTAGGAACCTGTACCCAAGTTAATCATCCTCCTCCTCTACGTTGCTAGTCGGTGCTATTCAAGCTAATTTGTAAGTCCTTTAGTTCGGGAACCTATCTATGTGTCTTCTATTATGTATTGAGACATTCATCATTATTTTTTATTTTAACTATGAGAGTGAGCCCGGTTACTTTATCTTGGCCCCTGCTCTTATCTATATAGTAGAGGTGTTTGTTCGACATGTTAAGTATCTATGATATAAGTTTAGCTCTTGTCATTTGACCATAATATTGTGCGAGGTTTTTCCCTTAGCCCCTTTTTCCCAATTCTTTAACCTTGAATGTTTGATTTATTGCTTCCGCGACCAAGGATATGTAATGATGCTTATGAGGCTTACTCGGGGTCCTTTCGGGTTCCCCTTGTGCTGTGTCACATCTAGGCCCTAGGCTTAGGTCATGACAAACTTGATATTAGAGCATTAGATTGACAGATCCTCGGATTCCAGCATATCGTGTCAATTAGAGTCCTATTAATGGTTGTGAAGTGCATCATGACTATAAATAGGAGTCTATCAGATGTTTTAAGAAATGTTTCTGTTCTTCATGTTTTATGTCATTCTGTAGAGTTGTAGTGAGTTTCCACCCCCCCTCCCCAATTATTGTTCTTTGCTATGGTAGATCATGCCAAACACTAGAGGAAATGGGCCTTAACTATCGAGGAGCAACCTACCAGTGGTGAGCTCCGGGATGCCCTTACTACGCTTGCCCAGGGGGTGGCCAACCAAGTCCAATATGGAGCCCAAGCCCCTCATGCTACTACCCCCAGAGCTAGGGTTAGAGACTTCATGAGGATGAATCCTCTGATTTTACATGGGTCAAAGGTGGTTGAAGATCCGAAAGAGTTCATTAATGAGGTCTACAAAATCTTGAATATCATGGTTGTTGGGCCGAATGAAAAAGTGGAGTTGGCAGATTACCAACTCAAAGGAGTAGTCCAAATCTGGTATGAGCAATGGAAGGGTGAGAAGGGGGTTGGTGATGTGGTGATCTAGAAGGAGTTTAAGTTGGTCTTCCTTAATTGTTTCTTCCCTCTTGAGTTTATGGAAGCAAAGTTGGTGGAGATTATGAACTTGAAACAATATGCTATGAGTTTGAAGGAGTATGCTCTCAAGTTTAATCAACTATCAAAGTATGCTATTCATTTGGTGGCCGATCCTAGATCTAAGATGAATAAATTCATGATGGGGCCTCCCAATTGGTAAGTAAAGAATGGTGGTCCGCCATTCTAATTAGTGACATAGACTTGTCTTGGTTGATGACCTATGTTGAGCAAATGAAGGAGGAGAAATTTAGGAAGAGAAGGGGGCAGAGGCCAAGAGGGCCCGATTTAAGTGTAAATTCCAAAAAGGGGGCTAAATTTGGTCAAGGCCAAGGGCCTCCCCATGCTATCGATAAGGGGATTGACAATAATTTCCCTAGGCCTCACATTGTTGGTGGGATGGCTCCTATTGATGTGTGTCCTAGATGTGGAAAGGGTTGCTATGGCCCATGTTTGAAGGGTTCTAATACATGCTATGATTGTAGGGAGCTTGGTCACAAGAAGGTAGGTTGTCCAAGAAGCCATTGCAAGGTCTGAGGTGCTAATGCAGTCCCATTGTGCAGAGGTGGTCCTTAAGGAGGTTCCCTAAGGCACAATTCATTTTATGCTCTACTTGGGAGGCAAGAGGTTTGTGAGGTCACCGATGTTGTTACCGATATATTGAAAATCGTTGACTTTGATGTGTATGCTTGGATTAATCCAGGTGCTACTCTTTCCTTTGTTACCCCTCTTGTTGCTAAAAAGTTCCATGTTGTCCCTGAGTTATTGCATGAGTCATATTAAGTGTCTACTCCTATTGGTGCATCTATTCTTGCTAGGAAGGTTTATAGGATTTGTCCTATTTGGAATTTCCATAAATTGTTGCCTTCTGATCTTGTTGAATTAGACATAGTAGAATTTCATTTCATACTTGGATAGATAGGTTGTAGGCCTACTGTGCCTCTATTCATTATAGAACTAATAGGGTCAAGTTTCAATTTCCTAATGACCCCTTCATTTAGTTGGAAAGTAAAGATGCAGTGGTCAAGGGTAGATTCATTTCACACATTAAAGCCCACAAGTTGGTTTCTAGGGGGTGGTTGTATCATCTTGCGAGGGTTAAGGATATGTATTCCAAAGTCCCTTCCATAGAGTCAGTTCCAGTTGTAAACGAGTTTCTTGATATCTTACCAAATAAACCTCCAAGTGTCCCTCCCGAAAGGGAGATAGATTTTGACATAGATCTCCTTCCCGACACTCAACCTATCTCCATTCCTCCTTACCATATTGCCTTGACGTAGTTGAAGGAGTTAAAAGAGCAATTGAAAGATTTCTTGGAACAAGGATTTACTAGACATAGTTAATCATGTTAGGCTGCTGCGGTGTTGTTTGTGAAAAAGAATGATGGGTCACTTAGAAAGTGCATTGGTTACCGGCAATTCAATAGGGTCACTATAAAGAATTGAGGACTTGTTTGACCAATTGCAGGGGGCTACCTTCTTCTCTAAGATTGATCTTCCGTCTAGGTACCATGAAGTGAGGTTGAAAGAGTGTGATATTCCCATGATGGCCTTTCAGACTAGATATGGTTGTGATGTCATTTGGGTTGACTAATGTGCCGGCCATCTTCATGGACCTAATGAATAGGGTCTTTAAACCTTACCTTGATTCCTTTTTTGTGGTCTTCATTGATGATATTTTTATCTACTCTCATAGTAGGGAGGAGCATTTGGGACATTTGAGGGTTGTGTTGCAAAGGTTGAGAGAGTAGAGATTGTATGCTAAATATAGAAAGTGTGAATTTTGGTTGAAGGAGGTTTAATTCTTGGGTCATGTGGTGTCGGGTTATGGTATAAAAGTGGATCCTAAGAAAATTAATGTGATTAAGAATTGGCTTAGACCATTGACCTAGTCAGATATTAGGAGCTTCTTGGGTCTTGCGGGTTACTATAGAATATTTGTGAATGGGTTCTCCTCTTTTGCTTCCCATATGACAAAATTGATTCAAAATAAGGTTAAGTTTTAGTGGGCCGATGAATGTGAGAGGAGCTTCCAAACATTGAAGGATAGACTTGTATCTGCTCTTATATTGTCCCTACTGGATAAACGTGAGAGTTTTATTGTGTATTGTGATGCATCTAGAGTTTGGTTGGGTTATGTGCTAATGCAAAATGATAAGGTCATAGCTTATTCTTTTAGATAACTCAAGGTACATGAAACGAATTACTATACCCATGATCTATAGCTAGTCGCCGTTGTGTTTGCATTAAAGATTTGGAGTCATTATTTGTATGGGATGCATATGGAAGTCTTCACAAATCATAAGATCCTCCAATATGTCTTCACTCAAAAAGATCTCAATTTGAGACAAAGGAGATGTCTAGACCTTCTTAAAGTTTATGACATGAGTGTGCATTATCATCCGGGTATGGCAAACATGGTGGCGGATGCTTTGAATCGGGTGTCCATGGGTAGCCTAGCTCATGTCGATGGTGCTTATAGGGAGATGGCTAGGGAGGTAGATAGATTGGCTAGATTGGGGTTTATGTTAGAAGAGGTTGATGGTGGTATATTGTGGTTATTGATGGGTCTAAGTCTTCTTTGGTTGATGAGGTGATAGCAAAATAACATCTTGACTCTTCCTTGCTTGATTTGAAGGCCTTGGTGAAAGACATAAGAGTAGAGGTTTTCTTCCAAGGGGGAGATGGTACCCTTAGGTACCAAAGTAGCTTGTGTGTGCCTTTTGCTGATGGTTTGAAGGAGAAGATCCTTAATGAGGCCCATAATTTTTCTTATTCCATTCACTCTGGTTCCACCAAAATGTATAGAGACTTCAACGATGTGTATTGGTGGGGAGGCCTGAATAGAGACATTGCTAAATATATTTTCGGTTACCATCGTTGTCAACAAGTCAAACCCAATCATCAAAGGCCGGGTGGCCTAACCCAAGACATAGAGATTCCTAGTTGAAAATGGAGGTGATTAATATGGATTTTGTGGTTTAGTTTCCCAAGACTAGAAGAAGTTTTGAATCCATTTGGGTTGTAGTTGATAGGATGATGAAATCGGTTCATTATCTATCGGTTAAGACTACATATGGTGCTGAATAGTATGCAAGGTTGTACATCCATGAGTTAGTAAGGTTACATGGGGTTCCTTTATCCATCATATCGGATCGTGGTGCGCAATTCACTTAACACTTTTGGAGATCTTTTTAAAGGGGTCTTGGTAAAAATAGTCACCATAGTACGGCCTTCCACTCTCAATCGGATGGCCAAACCAAAAGAATTATTGAAACTCTTGAAGATATATTGAGGGCATGTGTATTGGAGTTGAGGGGTAGTTGGGATGGCCATCTTCCTTTGATTGAATTCTCATACATTAATAACTATCACTTCAGTATCAGTATGGCTCTTTTTGAGGCTCTCTATAGGGGATACTATAGATCATCGGTTAGTTGGTATGAGGTTGGAGAGGTTGCTTTATTGGAGCCGGATCTTGTTATGGAGGCTTTTGAAAAGGTTAAGATGACTAGGGAAAGGTTGTGTACAACCCAAAGTCCAAAATATTAAGCCAATGTAAGAAAGAAAGACATAGAATCCCAAGTGGGTGATTGGGTATATTTGATGGTTTCCCCAATGAAAGATGTATTCCATTTTGGTAAAAAGGGGAAGTTGAGGCCAAGTTATGTTTGTCCTTATGATGTGATAGAGAGGGTCGGAAAGGTAGCTTATGAGTTGAAGTTTCCTAAAGAAATGAATTTGGTTCACCCGGTGTTCCATGTCTCTATGTTGAGAAAATGTGTTGGTGATCCTAATTCCATTATGCCTCTTGATGTTGTGGGTGTTGTTGAGGATAAATTGAATTATGAGGAGGTTTAGGTTCAAATCTTTTATAGGCAAGTAAAGAGATTGAGGAACAAAGAGATGGCATCCGTTAGGGTCCTTTGGCGGAACCACCAAGTTGAAAGTGCTACATCGGAGGTCGAAGTGGACATGCAAAAGCAGTACCCTTATCTTTTCCACTCCACTCAAGCCTAAGGTA